>JASAND010005509.1:0-17875 GCA_030248195.1 Trissonchulus latispiculum
CTTCATTACAAATTATTATTTTCCGTGAGGTAATGGAACATGGAAGCCAAAAATTTAGCGTTTTAGGCAAAACCAAAATTTTTTTGCAGATTTCTGAATTTTCTGAAAAACCGGGTCACCGGGTCACCGGGTCAGGGCTCAACCGGGTCACCGGGTCACCGGGTCAGGGCTCAACCGGGTCACCGGGTCACCGGGTCAAGCCTAAGTGACCCGGTTCCATCACTGATGCCAACTATATTAACTATATTTGTTCTGTACTCCCAAGAGTGGAGAAATGCACTGTATGTAAGAAAAAGAGTAAGCCGTTTACGGCAAATGCATTGCATAACGGTGCTCGGACCACAGTACGCTAATTTCCCCGTTTGATGGGGGAGGGGGTCGACAAATATACTCCCTCTCCATTTGGTGAGGGGCCGAGCCAAGCAGGCTTCCATTCGGGGGAGGGTAGCCAACAACCAATCAGATTGCAGAGATAGTGGGGTAGAAAAGAGGATTACGGTAGTTTCAGTCTTCAAAGTGGGACCCCCTACTGGGGGGGGATCGTCAAAAGCCAATCAGATTTAACCAGCCAATCAGCGAGCACCTCCTCAAACAGTGACCCCTTACGCAATGCAATGAAGTGGAGCCCTCTGGTGGCTTCTCTTCTTCTGTAATATACGAAATTATGGACTTTTGCTACTGCGAACCCAACCGAGGGACAGTCCGATTTCAACTGACAAATTGCTGATCCAATGGTAGGCCAGGATAACATGCAATTTACACAGAAGAAAACTTTTGTAGTCTGTAATGATGAATGAAGCGATTTCGACAGGTTGACAGGTTAAACTAATCTTAATGTCCTGGGATGTGGCGCAATCGGTAGAGCGTTCTACTTCTGAAGCACAGCTCGGAGGTTCGATCCCTGCCCTGGACACTTCTTCACATCTTTCAATCCCGACTTTAACCTTTCACAGTAACGCAAAACATTCATTCGGCTTTTAGTGTACAGTAATGGCAAAATTTTACTTAATAGTAAGGTGGAGTCGGAGTGATTTACTCATATATATGTTATTCCTATTTTGTTTGTAAGTGTTCATTAGGTAAGAAATTGGCCCCAAAAATTGGCAATATTCCTTAGTCCTTCGTAGACCTGAAAGAATATTTGCAAGAAATGCACAAAATACTCTTCAGTATAATACATACCTTAAATTATTATGAAGTTCCAACCAGCGAAGGAGACTTTTTAGTTCCCAATTAGTTTTTAGCTTCTTTTTGACGTTGGATCAGCACGCCTTTAACTTGTTATGGACAAACTGCAAAACACGCCCGCAAGTTCACTCAAGGTCACTGTTGACCCAGAGAATTTGAAGCTATTTCATTCTTTTAAATTCCTCGAGTCGAATTGAGTATATACAGTTGATTAAAATCAAAGTCCTTCAAAGTGCTTCTATTAGGTGAAACGCAGAAAAGGCACACTACTAGACATGGAAAAATCGTTTTTTGCATTCCTGCTTCAGCAGGAATAATGAACATAGGACTAGTCTGTAAAATAATTAACCAAAATAGTATTAGTAGTGAACGTGGGGTACAGGCGTCCCGTACAGATTTTACCCCTTATATACCTTTAAGTGCCATATTTATATTATATAGTGTGCCCAGTTCCACTTTGCATGGACGATTAATTTGAAACTTCCTGCGTTTACTGCGATCAAACAGTTTGGGACCACCCACACCACACCACTTGGCAGACTAAGAACGAAATTTTGTTGGCATTTGCAGTACTGTGTGTCCATAAGCGAACTTAGCATATATTAACTTAATAATGAAACTAACTGGTGTAGTTGGCTGGTGTCCAATTGATTTAGATTCAATTCAATCGCAATCTAACAAACCACACTATTAACAAAGCTACTCTAATCTCTCTCCAACACCTGAGTCGAGTCGAGGTATGTATGCTTTTTGTTGCACCTGGTCGTAACATGCAGAGTTGGGGGGGGGGGGGGGGAGCCAGTCAGAAGCGCTTTCGTTCAAAAGCTTATGATTATGTACTTGTTTCAAGATGCTAATAAGTTCCACGAGCCAGGAATTGGCGTTTTGTGCTTAAATTCTACAAGATGGATGGAGTGATGCGTCCATGCCCTTCGTAAATATATAAGACCTCATAAATTTTGTGCTTTCAAATGAAACGTGAAACGAAAAATTAAGGTTTATCAAAGTGTGTTCGGTCACTTTCAGACAACAGATGCTAATTTGGAAGATTTAAATTCAGATATCATAATGTGAATGTGAATGTTTATGTCTTAAAATTCTCTGAAGTGTTGTGTTACTGAAACTTGTAACTTAGCAAGGGAATCTACAGTGCTTATATCTTTTGTTTGATTTCGGGTTTTTCCAGTGATTCAGTCAATCAAGACGGCATGTCTCGTGCTTAATATTTTGGCTTGGCTCAAGTAGATGATAACACTCAAGCGTAGTATTCATCATATCAATGCCAATATACACATATGCGCTTGCTATTAGGGCCAGTTGGTGCGTTGTGCTTAAGCATTATCTAATCAATACTGGTTGCGTCACAGATGTAGGTAATTTGCCTTACGACGTAGGGGTGAGATCATTTCTGACTCATATTAACAAATAAATATAGTTATTTTCTTATATATTAAAGTTTTCGGCAGCTGTTTTTCGCGTTCTGTAGCTTATGTGTGTTGGCTGTAAAACCCGGCATGCTTTGGCGTATTCGATGAAAAAATAAGGCCAAAGATTTTTGTATGGTGAATAAAAATTGTGCTTTCTCCCAAACTCGCTAAATCCTTCAAAACCTCTCCTCAAGAATTCTGTTGTTTAAAAGTATGAATGAGGTTGAAGTGATGAGTTGTAAACAAATTTCTAGTCAAGTACTAAATAGGTCTAGCTCTAGGTCCAGTTTGACAGCAGCAATAGGCACAAACATAGACGAGACACGAGCGAGTTGGAAGTTGGTAAAAGTTGAAAACTTTATGAAATGGATGCTTTGCAACCATAAAACATAAAGGAGCGTTACCGAAGCCAAACAAACCCTTTCTCTGCCTATTCCTTTGCAACAGTTTTGCTCTACCGACATTATCGAAAGAGACAGAATATCAAAATTTGTTTGTTGTTCATCCTCTTCTTAGAGAGACTACACTGTACAGTTTTCTAATTAATCGCTGATAAGGTTTATTCCATTTATTCCAGCTAGACAGTTACATTAATTTTCCAGTTAGCAATATGAACGGCCCAAGTGGATATAGTTGTTAGTTGCAGATTGGCATTTATTTTTTCTATCGAGTGTTGAAGGATGGCCTGGGTTTGGGCGGCGCCCGAGCTGCAACTGTGCCGGCCGGCCACCGGCATCAAGCACTATCTCATGACGTCTAAAAAGGAAAACTTTTATGATCCAGTGCTAAACTATGTCTATTTCTAAGTTTGTTTTCCTGGCTGACGACTCTGCTTTTAGCTTCATCTCTGCTCACACGTTTGTAGCTCTGGAAAAGCGTAAGGGAAACAGGCATAGGAAAGATTGATAAGCCGGATATGGGAGTTCAGCTGATGGCCCTGGGTGTAGTGGTTTGCCAGCACGTCTGTCACGGAACCAGAAGGACCGTGGCCTATGTATTCCAAATCTAGTTTTATATTTTTGCTTTTATTTGTCTTCATTTGACAGCTTTCTAAGTATGCCTAGAATATCTCCTTATTGAAATTGTTCACGCAATTTGCTCCTCTATTTCAGGGACTAAATGTATATTATTGGACGCTGTCTGTATATAAAGTAACATTGGCTTAATTTTGCTCTCTGCGTAACATCCTGTTTGTATGTTGCAACTTACATGTCGTAAATAGCATCTGATTTTATCGTTGAACTCTCATATTTTTGCAACTAAAATGGAGACCCGACGAAGCCCGCTGCGCGACCTGACCTTTCGCCAGCTTATCTCTTCCATCACAGTGGAGCCGTTGTGCTTCTTCAGCATCTTCGCCATGAGTATTCAGATGGCCAGTGCCAATTCCGCCATCTACTTTAAAATCTGCCAAGAAAACTATCAGAATGCAACCGTGGACTGCTCCAACCTAAAGGCCTATCACGGGGTGGAGGTTCTAGTACAGAAGGAAGCGACCCAGTGGTTGTTGTATAATTCTGCCGCCAGTACTCTAACATCGGCACCCGTTGCCCTGATTATGTCAGCCTGGGGCGATCTGAACGGTCGGAAGATCAACATGCTCATCTCGATCACTGGGATGGTACTCATGGTTTACGGGTATGTGGTTGTGGTGGCCATCCCTGCCGCTCCCCTTTGGATAATCGTCCTGGTCAATGGCGTTTGTGGATTTTCTGGTACGACACTACCCCCGTCTAGGTAGACTTCAACAGATGGAAATCCCTAGTTCTGCCAAACTAAATGTGGTATTAAAAATTACAGATTAATTAGTTAAGGTTGTTAGTTAGTGGGCTTAGTATAAGCGTAAAGCAAGCAGCTGTTCGTTGATCCCAGGGTGAAGTTAGCACCGGCAGGGAATATATAAATTATCTTAGATTACATTAAGATGGTTAAATGTTAAGACCGTGAAACAATAGACAAACAATCAATGAGTTTGAGTACTCTTGTCTAGAATTAGAAGTTCCTCAGGTAAATAATTGGTAAGATGTACTGTGAATAGGTTGGGGTTGCAGTTGTTATGTTTGGAATATTACCGCGGGGTTGCGTAATGGGGGCTCAGCGTATTTTGTGAGTTAGTAAGTTCAGTACATTGTTCGAGGGAAAGTCTTCACAAACTTCACACCAGTTATGTATTTTATAGTACGTTCGTGTTTAATATTTTTGTTGATACCAGCCTATGTTAAACGTTTATCAAATTCCATGTTTTAGGTCTGTACGCTTTGCTGGCCAATACGACCATACAGTACTTGGCGGACGTGGTTGAAAACAAGGAATGGCTCACAATTCGATTGGCCATTGCCGGCGCTTTCCTTGGCGTTGGAAGTGTAATCGGAGGTGCCTTAGCCTCAGTACTGCTTCAGTATTCCACTTTCGCCATCACATTGCTGGTGTCAGAGTTTCTGATGGTGCCAAATATAATCTGCGTTCTTATCTGGATAAAACATAAACCAGCGCGCAGCTGGCGTCACAAGGAAAAGAATGGTAGCCTGCGAAGAACTTTCAGAATTCAGATAGGCTCTAAAATGAAATTTTAAAACAATCGCAAACAGTGTTTAAAAATGAATTGGTTAGTGGAAGGAGGTATGTGAGCTTTCTTGGTGTTTAAAACTGAATTTGGTTTCAAAAGGCCTTTGTACAGTTTTGGTAGCAACTTTTTCAAAGCATGGCCATAGTAAATTACTTGGGTTTTAGAGGAGCCACAGGAGAAAATCGCGGGTCCAAAGCAACCTGATGCTGAAGAAACATCAGTTACACTGTCAGGTCACATTTATGCATTACTGAAGGACGTGTATCATACGTATACAAAGCCTCGAGCCAATCACAAGAGGACATTCCTTTTCATTGGCCTGGCAACCTCATTTTTTCAAATGGCTGTGGAAATTGGTCTCTTCGATTTGATTGGTATAGTGCATAATAGAATAGGAGTATGATTTTCTTGCGCTACTAAGTGCTAAAGATGCTTGACATGCTCGGATCGTTAACTCGGCACCCCTCTCGAAACTTTCGGGGGGTCCTCCTTGAACTATTTACATGCTTTCATACAAACGTGTGTCTGCTCGCTGATTGGACCATTAGCTTAAGGCTTACGGTAGGTAATTTATTAGTAATTTAATTAAATGTAACTTTATTTAGGTTAATCCAATTAACCTAATTAATTCCTGTATACTACGTTTTTATGAATTTTTGTTTTATGCAACAAAAAACCACAAATTTTGTATCATTGGGAAGAGCAGACAAAATGCTACAAAGTTGTCAAATCTGTTTTTCATTTGCACTAACCTAATTAAATTATAATCAAATAATTAAAATTACTAATAAATTTCCTAACGTAAGCCTTAGGCTAATGGGCTAATCAGCGAGCAGACACACGTGAAGGCATGTTCAAGGTGGGACCCCCCGGAACTTTTAGGATCGGGGTTCCGAATTAATGAACCGAGCATGTCAAACATGTTTAGCACATAGTAGCCTACGAGTTTCATACTTTTATTTTCATTTTCATTTTCATACTCTTAATCTATTATGTACCCTTGGTATGATATACAGTGTGAAGCTCGTAGATGTCGTCTGTATAGGCTTAACTTTAGGCTAAGGAGATATTAATTTCTAAACAATAGCGTCCGACGTACAACAAATACAAACATTTAGGAATTCTGTCCGAAGAAAGTAGGATCACTCACGAATTTTTTAAAGATTAAAAGGTTCAATTAAACGGATCAATAATCAGCCGAGTTAAAATTTTAATCTAATCTGCTTAATCTCTAATGAAGTAGGTCTTTAGGATTCTTAAATTGGGATTGGACTTATTGGTTTATTTAAGTATCTCGTTCCGCCTGGGTATGAATACGATGGTAATTTAAGATTTTCAGCTCAAGGTAATCAGAAATAGTAATCGGGACATAGGCACAAGAAGCATGGCATATCTCAAGCTTATCAGACCCTTACATTACGCCTTATCTAATTCTTATTTAGCCATCTACTTATATCACTATCCGTTAACCTTTACACCGTCTACATACAGTACCATGAATACCATTTCAACAGTACTACAAATGGTTGTGGGAATTATCATAATCACAATACTGAAGAAAAGAAGAGTTCCCGATACCATGATTATGATCCTTAGTTTCATATCACTTATTGCAAGACTGATAGTACTGGGGAGTGCCCAAGCCAATTGGATGGTAAGACTGACTGCTTTCCGAAAAAAACTACGTAAACGAGAAGCAATTTCCTTGTTGTCTCTTTGAATATTAACAATAACAGAATTCATGTTATTTGTCATGGTCATTGAAAAATCTACAGAAACTGAATGAAAAGCGTACAGAGTAAGGGGATTTGATACATAAACTAAAAATGTGGACCAACAGTATTTTTGCAATTTTAGGTATGGGTCAGCTGTCTTTTTGGTTGTTTTTCTATGGCGGGAACTCAGGCACTGAATTCTGTGATAGCACAAATTGTGGAACCTGAGGAAGTGGGCAAAGCCTTGGCTGGATCTGGGATCAGCTCCAGTCTGGGCAACCTATTCGGGGTGGTCGTTTTCAATGCCATTTATGAAGAAACTGTGCAATACTTTGCGGGTCTCGCCTTCTATGTGGAGGCGGCGCTTATATTCCTCGTTTTGATAGCTTTAATATGGATGCATCGAAAGGCTGGAAAACTGAATTCTGCCAAGTCGGTTGTTACTGTAGCCGAAGATGTCAGTGAGCCGTCCATATATACTGTAAATTAATCGTATACTGACTGTACTGTACTGTATTAGCATAGAATACACTCTACTGTATTCCTCTGAAAATGATCGTGTTGTTTAGCGTCAGCAGTAGACGATAACACAGAATGATTGAAATCTGTATAATAAAGTAGATCAATCAGTTGTCAGCTCTGATATTGCTTGCGGCTTGAAGTTTGCTGTTTTATAATATATTTCCAACGGATCATCAGCGGTGGGTTGAATTACATCTACTCAACTTTTTCAGTCTTTTTTGTCATTCGCATTCCATTATAACAGTAGACATGAAAGCCACAAGGATACTGAAATAATAGCACAAATAATAAACGTTAGTGAAAACACTAAAATCATCGTCTTCATAGTTTCAAAAGAGATTTTGTGGAAACAAGATTACATAATAAGCAAAAAATTAAAATTAAAGCCTCTACTAAGAAAAAGCAATAGTCACTTAGTATAATAATAAATATATAGACTTGCTAAACGAACACCGCATTTTTAAAAATAACGCTACATCTTGGCCCTGTGCCAAAGGAAAGTGTTCTGCTTCTCAACCAAGAATCCTATATAAATACGACAAACCAACTTCTTAGTATTTAATTATAAAGAAACCATCAGCAACATAAATGTTGATCAGTGGGTAGATAACTACAACAAAGGATTAAACAAATGTAACTAAATACAACACACACCAACGCAAACTTAACCTATATTTATTTAATGCCTAAATTCCATAAAACTCCTATTAAATTCCGGGCCTAGTAGCTAGTAAAAACTCAATTCTAAAAGATTTATCAGTTAAAGTACGTAAAGCCTTAACATTTAATTTCAAAATCACATGCCCGATACAGTAAATTACTACAGCAACTAACAGGGTGCAGGACTACTGGTTTATCAATTCTAACAAACCAATAATAGACACTATTAAAGAACTAAGCGATAAAAGACAAATGAGAGAAATCAACACTTTTGACTTTACTACACTCTATAGATCTTTAAATTTTAACACTATTATAGACTCAATTGATAAAGTACTTTACGCATCAATGAGATCCCATATTACTATAAGTGATTATTCTGCTAGATGGGGTAGTGCAACATCTAAAGGAAATTGTACAATCAATAGAACTTATACATAAAGTTGTTGTTAATACGCTCAAGTTAGTACAGTGTAGGCAATAACATTTATCAACAAGTAAAAGGAATACCAATGGGTACAAATGCGGGTCCTACTATAGCAATCTTGTATTACAAAAATATGAGCACGAGCATGTTATGAAAAACAGAAGTAATAAAGAACTAATGGAAAACCTATAAAATTGCCATAGATATACTGACGACTTGACTTTATCAATAGGCAAAAACGTTTTCGTAAATATTTATCCTGTTATATATATATATATATATATATATATATATATATATATATATATATATATATATATATATATATATATATATATATATATATATCATAGTGAACTTGAACTAAATCAGGGAAAAATACAAACAATAAACAAGCTGGAGTACTAGATTTGAATATTAGAATTTAGGGATGATTTCTAAGCAAAAATAGCAATTACGACAAGAGCGACAGTTACAACTTTAAAGTAATAAGGTACCCAGCAATAAGTTCAAACGTAAGCAACCAAATCATAAACAATACTATAACTAATCAGATACAAAGGGTATTCAATATGTGTAATAATAGTGTAGATCTAATCCTAGGAATGAGAAAATACGTGAAGGCGTGTAAAACACTAGGAAATTCCAATAGTTCTATTAAAAATAATTTCTTCAAAACTGTCAACCAAAATATAGAAATTATCCAAAACATGAAAGAAACAAATCGCAGCATATGTCTAAAAGCAACAGTTAGGTCGGAGTAATATCTTTACACAAATATTGTATAACGCACAAAGTGAACCGTACCACTACTTTATTATGAATCCTTTATGGATTTCATTATGGACTTTGTCCTGTTCAATATGAATCCGATAGGATTCGTTCCATTATTATTTATTGCTATAATATATATGTTCTATGTTTATTTATTACAATCTGCGTATGGGATTGCCTTCCATTGTTTATTTGTGTTAATATCACTTCTTGAGTCAATCAGCGGCGAAACCTTTTCCGATTAATTATTCACAAGTTTTTTCTAAATTCAACTAAAAAACAAATTCCATACAACACCACTGTTTAGCCGCCTGTATCGTGAACTCTGGTCTGGCAGAGGTCGCAGGCACTACTAACTAATATTTTTATATGTAATCATATATTTGTGTTGTCCATTTTTCGAAATATTTTCAAGTTTTGTCCTCCCTAATATAAAAAAGAATTATGATTCGCACTGTCATTCTCCACTAGTAATATTGATAGTGGGAGACCTTAACTTTACGTTTCTACAAAGCATTCATTGAAGCAGTTTCCACGAAAATAAGCGAATTCGTTTACTTTTGGGGGAAAGTACAGTGTATTGTACTTGTGCCTTTTTAACTTCTGTCTACACTATGGCAAAACTCTAGATCGTCCTAATGCCTACAATGCCTACACTAATCTCATGCGGATTATGCCTGCGGTAGACGTTGCAGGCATAAGAACAGCTTCTATTTTCTATTACTAAAGGTCAAATTGTAGACACAATTTAAATTTGTAGTTTTGATTTGAAGGCACAAGGGCGATTGTAGTTTTGCTATCGCAAAGCGATAACTTCAAAGCGTAGGCAGAAGTTAAATAGGCACAAGTACAGTAAAGCTGCTCATGACAAACATATGTCCATCGGTTGCGTCGGTAGAAGAATGGTACCGTGAGGTGGCAGTCCGACGTGGCAAACTGCATCTCGTTTTTCTTCACATTCCTACCAATGCTTATCATGACCATCATGGACATTTTGTGTTCGGGATTCGTTTGCTTTTCCAATTCAGATTCTTTATTAGACATTTGCAGGAGGGTAATTTGGGGGTGCGGAAAAAAACAGGAAAATCCGGAATTCTGGGGGAGCTACCCCTCGGGGCGGGGGGGGGGCTAAAGGTAGCTCGGATATAAAGGGATGGGAACCCCCTCCAAACCATCACAAGCACATGTATGTTCCTTATACTATTTAGTTTACTCAGAGTTCCCGCGGAAAGAAATGGCCGACCGACGAAAATTTCAGCCGGTTACCAACGTTTCTATACAGTTACATTTGGAAATTCAATAGTCTAAGATAACTAATTAACTCTGGCTTAGAAGGTTTGATCAGACTAGTTAATGAAACAAATTTAAGCGTCTTCTAAAATGTCACTACAGTTTGGGAACGAATTCCAACTTAAGCTTGATTCGATTGTGCCTGGGTGGCTCAATCGCTAGAGCGTTGGTCTAGATAGCCAAAGGTTGTGGGTTCGATCCCCACCTCAGGTCCGAATTTTTCGGGTCGGAGGTGCTGTAGTGATAATCTTAGTTTCATTTGTTCTTTCATTAAGTTTAACAATGAAAACAGTTGAAGTAAATATATAGATATCGGAAACCATATGTACAACTAACCTTTTCCACAATTCTCATCCCAAATTGAGTTGACTGGCTTTGTGGAGACATGGTGTCACTGATGTGTTCATATTTTGCTAGAATGCTATTTCAAGCACAACAATTTCAAAATTTTTGACGTTTTTTAATTGTGTTCTGTAGAATCATTGCTGTTGAGAACGTTTTCAATCTTGCGCAGATGCTTTGCATTGTGGTCTTAGCTCAACTGATCACAGCTTCCAGCGTATAGAGATAGCTTGGTTACTATGGAATGATATAACATAGATAGACGGATCACAACTAACAACATTTCTTAGCATTTTTAAATAACTTTAACTCTTCACAACATTCATCCTTCTTCTTTAAAAAATTTAATCCCAATAGGCCTCACGGCGAAATTAATCCACCGCTGGGTCATATCTTAGCGGTGGACGCCGATTCCGTGCAGGCCTGCCATCACCTTGAAATGGCTGATCCCTGACAACCAACCGCTTCGGATCAGGATTTAGATAAACCATATCCCGAAATTCAGCTAGGCGAACATAAGAATCCTCGGAAACTAGATTCTTTAAGATATCCAGATGAGAACTTTACCAACTTGCGCGAGTTCCATATCTTTCCATTTTTTAGAAAATACGTATTCCGTGGCTTTTGTGCTGAAACTACCAAAGGCTGGGAATACTTGGATTCGCACTTTGCGTTTGTAGACAGGGAGTATCTGACTTTGTCCCCAACCTTTATGAAACTCTTCTCCTTTCCATTTTTTTTATCCGCTTTCGCTGAGATCCTTGTACGTTTTCTTTGATGGCACCAGTCTTAGCTTTGTGGAAGGCAAAGGTAGGACTATTGAATTAGGCGCGGATAGAACCACCAAGGAACAGTTCAGCTGGGCTTTTGTTTGTAGCCCTGTCCGGTGTTGTATGATGCGAGGACTGAGATAACTTTTCGATCCCAGGGTATTTGTGATCTGGCAAGCGTCATGAGTTTAGCTTTCAGTTCTCTGTTGAATCTTTCTACAGACCCATTACATTGAGGATTGTAGACGGCGGTACGGTTGTATTTGATGTTGTTGGATTTTAAATACTCAACAAATACATAGCTGACAATCTGAGGTCCGTTATGCGATATTAGTTGTTCTGGTAGGCCGTACGTGCGAATTGACGATCCAAGAATTCAATGATAGCTCTTGTAGTTATCCGTGAGCATACAGGAACTTCAGTCCGTCGCAAGTAATGATCAACCAGAACTAATAAATATGGCGAGTGAGCTGGAGCTGTCGAGAATGAACCTTAGATGTCAATGGCTATTCTTTGCAATGGATAGTCCTGATGTGAGATCGGCAGTACAGCAGGAGGCGGTCTGACCACAGCAGAACAGTTCTCAACAGACATGTGCAGGAGGGGAACTTCTGGGGGGGGTGAAGGGCGGCCGAAGGCCGCCGAAAAACCGGATTTTCCGGTTTTTTACCGGAAAAATCCGGATTCTGGGGGGGGGGGGGGTGAGGGACCCCCTCTGGGGGGGTGAGCTCAGGTCTGGGGGGGGGGGGTGAAAACCCCCCCACAAACCCCCCCCAAGCACATGTATGGTTCTCAATCATTTTCTTGATCTTATCGAAAGCAGCTTTGTGAGCTAGATAAAGATAGCTTGGTTACTATGGTATGATATAACATTGAGAGACGGATCACAACTAACAATATGTCTTAGCATTTTTAAATAACTTTAACTCGTCACAGCACTTTGGCAGCGTCAAAATATTAACACATATTTAAACTTTACACGGCGGAAATTTCCCTTTGATCTCGATAGTCGGAGACGTTGCACACAGTGCTGAAAGCATTTTAGCATTTGGGTTCATAGTTTACAAGCCGTCCGTCCATTAAGTAAGAACTCTCACTCAGATAGAGCAATCTACATGTAGACAGTATCAGTATTCATAAGTTTGTTCGTTCGCTGGCATAGCGATATTACGTCTTCATGACAGGGATCAATCATTCAATCAATGATTCTAACAGTCTTTCTCCGGCTGTGGTCGTAGGAGAGCGTTCACCAACCCTCGTATGCCAGTTATTATATAGCAGTGGTGTAGCGCCAGTAGTAAATCCCCTTACGGATTTCACAAACTGCATACACAACAATCAGTATGCATGTATACTTTCTATCCATGATCCAATATAAAACAACATAAAAGGGAAACATTTTATTTGATTTAACATTTATATGAGCCAGTCAGTTCACTTCCCTTTTATGCAAACTTGTCGCAGATGCAGCCTAAAGATTTTGCGCATTTCTCCAAAAGAACCCGGCAAACCCACAAACTCCTTCAAGAACACTGCAACGCAAATCAATGTCTTCGTTTAGCTCCGTTAAAGTTTGCCATTACAACGAAAACCAAGAAAACTGTATGTCAGCAAATTCAATTCTACCATTAATAATCAGGATAATAAGCTCTGCCGCAACAGAACTGAACAAATCGACAATAAACCTTGCTCTATGAGTAACAGATCAGCTAACTGGTGTCTAACTTATCATTGGACTAATCTAACCATTGGAGTGCTATTTATGACTATGACAAATTCTTCTAAATATTTCTACAACATATTCACCTGTGAAAAACCCCTTGATATTACATTATAGGAAAGCTTAGTCAGTCACCATGCGTAAAGCAACTGATTCAAGATTATCCGACACTTGGAGCTTCCTCTACAAAAATTGCAGAGTGCTGAAGGAAGCATACTCAATCAAGTTCTTCTGATATCAGTAAAACGAAGCTAACACTAAAAGGCTATTTCTCAGAACCATTCCTCAGTGCCAGTCTGCTGTTATTTCTATACTGCATGAAACCATTTCCAACTCTCTAGTCAGTAAACTTAGGTAAGAACAAAACTTTGCGTAACTTACATTGCTGCTGTAAAAACTAGCAGGTTTGCAGATAAATATTGAAAAACGCAAAGTCAGAAAATTTGAGAGTTTACTATGGCTTAAGTACTGAAATTTTCGCAGCAATCAATATCCATTGACGTCAGAATTCAATTTCATCGCCGAAGTCATGTGTTTATTAAATTAGTCATAATGATTTTTAAATCAGGAACTATTCCGGGTCGCTTTTGAAAAGTAGTCACTGCTAATCCTACGTTATCGAGCAATAAAACAACGGAATAGCGAACAAAAGCTTGTTCAGTGTAACGGCACTTTTCTTCGACTACGTAATTTCTAGGTCAAAACATTGCATTTTTGTTTACATTAAGCAAACACAAAAGAATTTTATACAAAGCAATCAGTACAAACAACCATTCAAACATAATAAATATTATGAATATAAGCGATATAATTTAAACAAATTGGAATTGCCGAGTACAGAGAGCAGCAAATCCTAAAATTCCGTTCCTTCACTGCCATTTGCACCCTAGAATTGGGGGACTTTAACTGACTGGGCCAGTTTGGTTGACAGCTGATATCTCAAAATGGGGTTTGAATTTTTCTCATTTTTTGCGACTAGGCTATTATGATTCTGAAAACGATATAATATAGTATGAAATTGCGTAAAAATATACTTTTAAACCACAGCGTGATAACATGTTTATATCTTTAAGTACAATGAAACAAAGCCAAGAAGCAAAACTGAGCCTTGAGACTGTTCCTGACATGTTCGAGATTCCTGAGATCGCAGTACTTTTCAACGCTTATCTTATCAACGTCCCCGACGCGACGCCGATTGAATGGAATCAAAAAGGCCAGCACTGCTTCACTTAACTACGAAAAACACGGTAGGGGAACAGCTTCCTTTAAGGTAGCAGAGGCTTCCTCTGCATTGCGATTCATTCATTGCACATAAGAAAAGTTTGAATTTCCCGAGCATAGAGAGCAGCAAATCCCTCCTCAAAGCCCGATCCTTCACGGATCAAATCCGAGCAGCAAATCCCTTCATCCGAATCAACACGCCCTAAAATCAACAAACTTTAACAGACTGGAAGCCTAAGCCTAAGCCTAAGCCTAAGCCTAAGCCTAAGCCTAAGCCAAGCCTAAGCCACTGGACCCATTCACTTTACAGCTTATATCTCCGAATTGGGTCTGAATTTTTCTCATAAGAAACAAAACTTGCTATTTAGGTGGTATGGCAAAGCAATAAATTTGTGTCTTACTCACTAACTGCTTATCAAAACAATACTGGCAGGTTTGCAGAATAACCTTTAATACTTGCAGGCTCTAGTGCTACTACCAAATAAACTGACACTATATCCTACTACTTCAGTAGAATATAATAAAGCCACTTCCAATATTTCATCTTGTTTCGACAAGCAGAGATGAGGAAACCAAACCAGTAGTTTTAAGAATGAAACCTGTCATGGACCCAAAGTATCGGCGGCAGCTTCCAAAATGTTCCTGGCAAGAGTGGTCGCCACGCATAGGAACTGAAAATGAAAATTTAAAAATCTTCAGAATGATCAGTCACCCTTTTCCAAAGTTGACCTCTGAAACAACGACGCAATGATTTGAACTATCCAGGAGTTGAATGGGATCTGCCCTAGTTGCAGCCCCGTCGCAAATTGGTACTCATTTGAAATATGGGTACGCTAACTCACTATAGGCTCGTGGGTTCAAGGTTGATAACGCATGCAGTGCTTGCACGAATTTTGTGGTTGTTTCAAGATGTAGAGCACAATCATAGCGGTCGAATTTCTTTGCGGGAGGGGTGGACCGTCGAGGATGTGTCACGCTAAAATTGCATAGAATATGACGATTGTCACACTCTTATGTATTATACAGTTGGATACACAAGCTTCGTGTGCGAAACAGTAGTCTCTAAGCATGGGCACGAATAGTAAAACTGGTATTCGAATATTTGTCACTATTCGTAAGGTACGATTCGAATAATTAGCGAATATTCGTAGCATTCTAAATTCGCGAATAATTCAAATCGTTCGAATAATTCGCGAATTATTCGAATATTCGAATTTCACAATCGACAATTCTTAATTCTTAATTCACGTAAGCATGAATCTTTAAATGCTGAAAATTTACGAACATAACATTTACGCCCAAGAACCCTTCTGGGAGACTGTAGCATTAGCAAACTATTATCACAGTATTTACGTGGTTAACACAGTAAAATGGTGCTGGTTGAACACAATTTTACTTGGTAAAATTGCACGATGAACTAAAGTCTGACCAAAAATTCTTGGAACCGAAATGTGAGCGGCTGTCCTGAGTTATCATTTGAAGGTAGCCTATACAATGTATATATCTTTCGAATCCTCAGGAACCCGAGATTTCGAAAATTCAAAAAAATCCGAAATTCCGGAATTCATTCACGGAAAATTTAAAATTTTTGGTTTTTCGACCAATTTTTATCGCAATCAAAATTTGGTTCTCACAGTCGATTAGAGACGGTCCTGCTACACAATTTTGCTCTTAGAAGCTTTTCACGAAAATACACCCAATTTCCGGAATTCCGGGTTTTCTAAATTACCGGATTTTAAAAATTTCCTCCAATACCCACAAGATGGGTATCATTCGAAAGCTCTTATCGGGCTGAACAACTTTTGTAATAGAACGAACTCGTGAAAATGCACACAATCGAGAAAACCGGATTTTCCGGATTTTAAAAATTTTCTCCAATACCCACAATATGGGTATCATTCGAGAGCTCTTGATGAGCTGAACAAATCTTGTAATAGAACTAATGTCTGAAAATGCACCTAAATCCCGGAATTCACAAATTCGGATTTCACTCTAGCTTGGAAATTTTTCGTGAATTCCGAGAACTGGGCTCATTTCTGCAAGTTGGTTCTATTACAAGATTTGTTCAGCTCGATAAGAGCTTTCGAATGATACCCATCTTGAGGGTATTGGAGGAAATTTTTAAAATCCGGTAATTTAGAAAACCCGGAATTCCGGAAATTGGGTGCATTTTCGTGAAAAGCTTCTAAGAGCAAAAATGTGTAGCGGGACCAGCTCTATTCGACTGTGAGAACCAAATTTTGATTGAAATAAAAATTTGGCGAAAAACTTAAAATTTTAAATTTTCCCTGAATGAAATCCGGAATTTCGGAATTTTTCGGATTTTCGAAATCTCGGGTTCCTGAGGATTCGAAAAATATATACATTGTATAGGCTACCTTCAAATGATAACTCAGGACAGCCGCTCACATTTCGGTTCCAAGAATTTTTGGTCAGACTTTAGTTGGAATAGATCAGAACGAACAATATACAGATGGGTCAAGATATTGAATTCTCTAATACTGCAGTATGTGCACTAGAATACATCGTAAATTTTCGGGGAGGGGGTCGGAGAAAAATCGGCTTTTCGTTAAAAAATGGAAAATGTTCCTGAATCTTGAGCTATATTTAGCGATTTTTAGGGTAAATTAAGCGAATTTTTTGAAAATTTTTGAATTTTTGGCTAAAAATTTTCAAAACTTTATGTAAGGGGTTGAAAATTTTTAGGGGGGGGAGGTCGGCCGAAGGCCGATTGGGGGGAGGGGTATAAAAAATTTTTTAAGGGGGAGGGTCGGTGACCCTTCCATTTGGGGGAGGGGTGGTCCCCCCACCCCCTCCTCCCAACACACCTATGCCCCTCCCCTATAAAATTGCGTCCAAACCAAGTAAAAAATGCAAACTTTTTGACAAAATTTTTGCAATTTCTGAAAATTTTTGAAAAAATTCGAAATAATTGCTATAAATCAGCAATAAACTGCTAAATATGATTATTTATAGCAATTAAAAGATAATATACGCAATTATGTATGTAATATACGCCCGAAACAGGCCAGGATAACAACACTAATCTAAGAGTTGATGATTGGCCTTTTTTGGCTGTTGGTCTCGTCGCACGAAGTTTCACCCATCTTTATCTATGGGCGTCTTCTGGTAGTCCTTAAGAGGACTGGTGGCATAAGAGGTGGTCGGGGATTTGATCCGGGACCGTACTGTTTAATTTCCATTGTTTCCTTAATTTCTCTCTTTCTTAGGTTTCTTTCTTTTGCTAGTACTT
>JASAND010005510.1:0-45443 GCA_030248195.1 Trissonchulus latispiculum
TAATCATCGACCGCTTTGCTAGGATCAGGTTTCGTGGTTACGGCTTCGATTTCAGTCAATTTGATCTGACCTAAGCACGGCACTTGCTTTCTGCTTAAGGTTGTTAGAGATGAGACACGGGCGTGTTAAAACTCATTTTTATGCATTCCTGGGCCTCCGAGGGTTTCAAGTTGCTTGCTTATTCGCTCCTGCTGTGCTTCAGGGATTTTATGCAGTATATGTCTTATAGGCTGACAGTCTGATTATGCTAACGGTAGGCTCTACCAGAGCACCCTGTCCCAATACAAACACCACTGTTTCAAACATGTATGCGTAAGACGCAAGTAATTGTTTAAGCTTTTGCTGTTCTACAATCGCCAGCATATAGCAGGACAAATCTAAATTTATCATGAGGTCAACAGACCTTAAGCCGCCTGTCGTCATTTCACAGGACAAGACGCAGTGAGCTGACGTTGATTGCAGCGGTGTGAATAAATTTACATTAGCTCCTTTATTCAACTGTATTACTTCAGCCGACGGGTTAACTGGCAGCATAGGCGTAATACGCTGTGCTGTTGTTGCCGCCGCAGGTGCTACAACGAAGCCCTGGCCTACATTTTTCAATAGGTTGGCACTCGGTTCACTAAGCCCAATTTTATCTTCTGAGACGCTAAACCCAACACCTGGGGCGCAGCTAACTACATCTTCGCGACATGAGGGTATTCCAACACTTTCAGAAAGAAAGACACGGCAGGTGTAGCTTGCAATTTTCTCAGCGTATTTATTTAGTACGGCCTGATGGTTCTCACTACCTTTATGCCCTTCACCCACTTCAACTCTGTCGGGGTGAAAACTAACACATCCCCCAAGTGCAGCTACCGCATTCGTCCCCAAGATGACGTCATAAGGCAACCCCTCAGCTACGTATACATACAAATTTAGAGTCTTCCCTCCAACTAGGAAATCTGCAAAACATCCGCCTATAATTACTACCGCATTACCGGTTAAGGAAGTGATATTTACGTTACTGCAATTTTGTAATGAGGCATCGGGTAACCCATTGCGTACTAGAGTTACTGTATTGCCCGTAGTTTCGACAAGTATTTCTGCTGGTCAAGATTCACAAACTAACCCATAAATCAAAGGAGTCTTTCCTACAGCTACATCGGAAAGCACAGCTCTGTTAACGGCTTCACTGTCACCTCAAAGTTTGTATCAAAACGTTGTTGCACTGTGATCTGATCTTACAGTAAGCAACGATTAATTAGCCAGCTCGTTTTGTTTCTAACGCATTCATTTCTGTTGACGAGTTTGCTCGCCATGAAATGCTTATGAAACCAACTAGTCTGAAATTTGGCGTTTCGTGGCTAGTACTTGCACGGCTAGCCATCTCATATCGCGTATTCGAATAGGAAAACGGCGGGGTTAGGTTAGTTGTCTGAGAATCACATTAAATTTCGGAGCAACGAATGAGTGTGTCCCGGTTTCCCACAGAGAAAACAAATAGGCCGGCCATCTATGGTTCGTCTATTACGTACCCCTGTGCTTGTTCTACGGAATTCCCTAAATCTTCGGTGTGATCTACGGGGGTGAGCACCCGTAGGGCCGTCGGATACTTTACCGGAATTAATTTCCTTTGAGCTTCGACCATTTGAGAAGCAAAGCCTTCATATACTGCTTTTTGCTGCTCCTTGACTAGCTCTATCAAACCTTTCATAGCAGTTTCTTCGTCTTTGCTAGCAGACGAAGGCCATTCTCTGGGAGGGAGTCACTAAACTTAACTGACCGCACAACTTGTCTCTTCCTTGATCCATATCCTCAAAAGTTTCTTTGGTTTTCGGCCCGTACCACGGCGTCTTCTGAAAGATGTCGGCCTACTTGAAAAGACCAGCTGACGGATATTTTTCCTCAATCCGTTCCAGAAAAATTTCCTTTATTAGATGATGCTTGTGACTCACCCTTTAAACTGTCCCCGTAAGCCTTTCTTGGTTGGGAAATTTTTACAATTTCTTTGGCGAAATTTTCCAAACTGATTCGCTAGTTTTCTGCTCACGCCTAGGTAACTCTGAACTAAAGTTGTGTCAGCTAAATCTCGAGTTAACGCCTATTTCACTTGATCCCAGTTATTTTTAATGCCAGCTGGGAGAGCCTCCCCATGCATCAAAGCAGCAGGTGTAGCCTCCTCAGGTATGCCGGAAACAATTTAACCCCATTAGTAACGTGCTCCAATCGTTGATTAGAGAAATTCTTTCAAAAGTACGCACAAAATCTCGAAAATCATCCCCAATTTCTTCCTTTATAAATATAATTTGTTTTACATCTATGACACATTCTAGAGCGGTCTAGTTCGTCTTTATCAACTCTAGGAACAGTAAACTCTAATTTCCTGGGGTGAAACAGTAAAATTTTAATAGGAACAGAAAAATAACTCCATGCCAGTCAGAAGTTCTGGCGAGCTTCGCTCCCTCTTTTCTACAATCCGGTCCTCAACAAAATAATTTTCAACCGGATTGGAAAAACAATGGTTTTTCAAGTGTTCGACCAAATTGATTTGACAACAGCGTAAGACCCGTCTGGTGAACTGTAAGCTCCGTCATCCAGAAGAATCACTATCAGATAAGCTGCGGTTCCACAACTTGATTCGATTCCCGCACCACTAACGGGGTAAACCGAAGCCCTTTCTCTCCCTTCAAAACAGAAATCCTGGGTGAGCTTCACAGAACCTGTAACCTAATATTTTACGCTCGTAGCCGATTACACAAAGGAGAGAACACAAAAACAAACTGCATACACTTTTTATTGAATCCGTTTATAGGTATACACGGTTACAAAACAAGGCTTCGGACTCGAACGCCGACCTGACTCTTACTCTAGGCTCTTTACTCTCAGCCTGTACAGAAACTCTAGGCCTTAGTCCAGCCTCTACAGAAACTCATAAAAACCCTAACGCCGGTACTTCAACGACCCGACGTACACTACTACACAAAAAACCCTAACGCAGTGACTATGTCGCACTGCGATTCCCTAACAGCCACTATCACCGGGCTGTGCTGTAGATAGATTAGACCATTTCCCGACACTACAGTATACAGAGCAACTTTGTAGATATGCTGACTGTAGCTATACTTCGATCCTGATTTTGTACTCCCACAGGTGGCAATGCCGTAACTAATTAACAGGAATAGTTCGCAGGAACAAATGGCACTAGCTTGAAACAGCAGAGATAGTTCTTGATTGTATCTTGTTTTGCCAAGTTTTCGGGACCTTTGGAACATGGTACAGAGGGAAGCAATACTCATTAGAAATGAAGTCAGCGTTAATAAAACCCATAAAATGCCACCATAGAAAGCATAGCTCAGGCGCCAAGATTTAGCAGCATCCATCATGGTAGCGTTGAGATGAGCGTGTCTGTAGCCGCAGCAATCAAATAGCTGTGGTGATGTAACCACCAACGAAATGGTCCACAAAAGAGCCAAAGCCGATACCACGTGCTGTGAAGTAACTTTCTGCAAATAAGGTAATGGATTATTTTGGCTGGATTTAGTGTACTAAAGATGCTGATTTAGTACATGTAGAAGATAATTAGATTGGAAGGTAATAAATGCAAAATATAGCATGCTAGCTCTCCCGACACCCTGAAAATAGATCTTGGATCGTGCAGAATATATTTTTAAAAACGCTAGTAATGGCAGAAATTCTGGGGTTGGCCTCTAAATTACCTGGATAGGGGAAGCCGTGTAGTATAAAGCTTTGCTAAGTTGACCCGGCTACTCAGTAGCACCAAGAGTCTAGAAAATGAATAGTGAGACACTCGGCCCTTTCTAGTGCTGGTATCGCTTTGTGTAAATTTGACCTTACAGGCTTCAATTCTTTAGGAAAGTGGATGAAACTTTCCAAATATATTCGTTCCGTGCTCTTTATCGGGGACCAGTCCCGGATTTTTAGGTGTAAAGATAAGAGAGTTTTGGTTTTTGCCATTATTCACTCAGTACGTAGTCGATACACTGAATTGGTTGTTATGGCTGGAAAGAGGGCACCAAAATGAACATTTTTGCTTTTACAACCTTTGAGCTATCTCCTGTGGTTGAGGAAGTATAAGCCAAAAACAATTTTTGGGGTCAAAAAATTGCCATTTTCGAAGAAATGAGCTTTTACAAAATTACTGCCGAATCTTACAGACAGTTTTGGCTTATTTATACTCAATCGAGACATCGTCCAATTGCGCATTTTATCAATGCCTATTGACTGGAGTTCGTTGCTTTTTGCTAGAGAATTCGCCGCACAACCATTTTAGCAAAACTGCGATTATTTTGCTTTGAACATCGATTTCTCAAAACCTACCGAATGGATTCACGTGATTTTTGGCAGAATGAAAATTCGCATTATTGCGGAGGGACAATTTTCTCAGTTTGAGCTAAAACATCTTCAGTTGCGAGAAAACTGAATACAAAGTTGTGAAATTTCGTGTCATCGCACATTTGCGGGATTTTGTGGAGTATTGAGACTTGCTGAGCCAAATCCTAAAAGATGTCCCACGGCCCACATGTCCTTCATATCATGGCTCAAGAACAAATTTTGGCCGATTCTACAGTTTTGAGAAATCGATCATCAAAAATTTTTGGTCAATATTTAGCCTGTCAGATGTCAGCATGTCAGAAAATTTTGTCAATTTTTTGCTAATTTTGCTAGTTTCGTATTCGATTTATGTCGATGGCTCAAAAGATGACATCGTGTTGGTGACCCAATTCTGACAGAAAGACAGACATATACCTGGTAAATCACTGGGCTTATCGTTGCCAGAAAGCGCAGCATGGACATTGCAAAACTCTGCAGTGAAATAATCATGGCCATAGAATAGCAGAAAAATAATGCCAATCTATGCAAAGTTTCTGGAGGAAAGCTTTCGTCTCGAACCTCAACAATGCAGAAATACAGGAGCCAAAGATTGTAGACCAAGTCAGACCCGGCTGTGGAATATACCAGGATATAGAATACATTGTTAAATATTTTTCGATTTTTAAAAATTGCAATTATGCACAATGCATAAAGTAACAGGAGTGGAACATTGTAGAATAGGAATTCACAAATCAGTAATGCATTGGCCAATTCTTGCTTCATATTAGCTAGATCACTGACTGATATTCACTGCCTTGGATTCTTGTCCGGAAAATATCAGAAGGCGCTGCTGTGCCTGAAATATAAACTAAAAGTGACATGCCATTTCGCGAATCATTTATACAGATTCATAAATGGAAGCCCAACTTCAATTAATTTAATGGGGTATGAAAACCCGTGTTGAAGCATCCGATGGCACAAATTAAGCATATTGTGTATCGCATGTGTCTAGGACAGCTGTCTACTTAATCCTGGTTTTTAAACTGTGATACAAAAATTTTGGAAATTGAATAGTTCACCACTAGTGAGGTTGAACGGCTTCTTTTAGATGTTTTAATCAGATTTTCAGATTTTTTTTGCAAAAACGCACAGAAATGCAATAACAGCGTCTGTGTCAGTGTATCTTGTGACACTCTTTTTCTATGTTTCAAGAATTTCCTGTGAATGGAGCTCAGTCTCAGTGTAATCGCAGCAACTTGGTGATGAAAAAATCTGTTGAACTTCATTACTTATGATCCGAATTACTGCTTAATCTTAATTCTAATTTCAATTATTGCGGTACAAAGCAATAAATGCAATGAAATTGAGGGTTGGGACAACCTTTACACAAATCTGCGGACGGCTGAAAAATCAAATTTTCTTAAGCGAAAATCAGAAATCCGTGTTAAAACTTTGCTTAATCTCGTTTATTTTACTCCTGCTGCATCATAATTCGAGTCTACACCAAATTTCAGCCTAGTTGATATCTGTCCAAATTCGCGGCATATTCTCAAATAGGCATCCTGAGAGAGCGATCAGAAAAGTGGATGGCTAAACATGTAGGCTGTGCATACTTCCAAGAGTGCATAATAACTAAGAGTGTGACAAGCCTGCAATAAAAACTAATTTACAGGTAAATCTTACTGGTTTGTCTTTGGTAGGTGTCTAACAAGGCGGTGAAGCGAACCTGTAATTACTGTGGCAATGTTATTGAGTAGACCTGTGATACTTTCTTCAACTAATTTGTGCGGAGGCTGTTCTTTGTGGTTTTTAAAGCAGCTTTAAAGCAGCACTGAAATGTGCTCGAACAGAAATTTAAATTATAGTCTGACTTTCGGGTTTAAGAGTAGCCTTCCAGTGCCAGAGTAACGGCATGAGCTGAAGTCTTTGTAAAAACATATTGCTAACGTTAATGTAAAAAGTTACGAAAAACAGTGTTAACTTATGGACCCAAGATATGGACATGAGGAAAAAACTAAGAAATAAGTAAGTTTCTCCTTGCACTTTTAATTGCAGCAAATGGTCTTCTTGAGTGTGCTGTTTCAAATTATACGTTACTTGTAATTATGAGGTTGAACTAAAATGGTGCATAAGCAATTATCCACTGTCAGCTCCCAGAGACCCAGACAAACTATTAAAACCAGCCGACACATTAAAACCATAGCCGGGGCACCAACTGAGGTGAGGTGGCTGAAAAAATTAATGAGACACTCTTGAAACGTGCGTTCAGTTTGAACCAGCACTGTGTCACCACCAAGAGTACATAATACATGAGAGCATGACAAGCGTCAGGCTCCACACAGTGTAACCGTAACACAGTCTCTGCACGTTAACTGGAAGAAACATTGGCACATCGGTAGAAATTCTATGATGCACTATGGTCCAATTTGCGGGGAGGTTGGGCCGTCAGCGTGCAGAGGATGTATCACACTTTACATTGCATAGAGTATGCCAGCATATTATGTACTCTTGGTGTCACTGAGTCGCTTGTGATAGATTAAACGATATTTCAGATGATATAAGATATAGGTTTGATATAAATGTTTGAGATGAGATTTAAACCTAGGCCTCCATGATTTGTAATAACATTTTCAGTTTGCTTCTCCCCAAGCCCCAATGGTCTTGTGGAAACTCATTTTGGCTCATAGAAAAACTCTGAACAAATGAGAAAGAGTGGGTGAAATTGAGACCCCTGCTAAACCCTAACAAGGACCCTAGCATTAGTTTATTCCAAATCAAAGCAGGACAGCTCCAGTGAAGATAAGTTCCATGGCTCAATTAGAATAGTATACAAAAAACAGCTCTAGGTTTAAGTATACTGCGAGATTTGTTTCCGCTTTCTGTTTAGCGACCAGTCGAAAGCATCCTACTCTAATTGAATAATAGACCAGTAAAGCAATATAAAAATCTTTCAAGTCTAGACGTACACTCAAGTCTATACATTTCGGATTATATCACGATCTACAGTGTAAATTTGGAAAATCAGAAAGTAACAAAATTATTTGGATACTATGTGTAAATCATCAGTGTTTGGGTTGGCCACACATTTCACAACCTACACATTTCAGTACCTATGTAGTATGTCTGTCATGGCTAAAACATTAGCTTAAGCTCTGCTATTGGCTTAGGATTATAGTTTTCTTGCGTAATACCTGGTGGATTTGAAATTTAGTTTTAGTGTTTTAGGGGTTTTCAAACTAACGCATTATTATTTCATTTCCACTTCAGTTTGCATACGACCTCCTGCTTGTAGCTGATGCCCCTGGGACCTCGGTAGCTCAGTTGGCAGAACGCCGGTGCGTTAATCCAATCCCCCTCGACGCCCCCAATTTTTTTGGGTCTCAGGTGCTGAAGTGACAATTTCATTTCTTACAGTGCAGTCACAGTTTGTGTTTCAGCTTAAGTCATACTTTGCTAATTTCACATTGCTGCCTTTAGTACTGGTTAGTTTTGATCCAAAGGTGTAGAAAGCCTCTAAAAGAGAAGTGAGAAGATCGTTGCGAGTGCTTCCTGTACTATTGAAATCAAGTGTACTTAGCTAAGTTTTATAGCAAACCTTTTCACAGAGACTGCAGATTACTGGTCGCCTTGCCGCTGGATTAGCTGGAAAAGATGGATAAGCAATACGTGATAATAGTGATATTTCAGTCGCTGAAACTGTAACTGAAACTAGGTTTCAGTCTCTACATGTTTCAGTTTCAGTCATTGAAACTGAAACGGAAACTGAAACTATTTTGGAAAACGGACTGAACTGAAACTGAAACTGAAACCATTTAGACTAGCCGACTGAAACTGAAACTGAAAGAACCCTATTTCTAGAACTGAAACTGAAACTAGAAAAGTCTGAAACAGTTTCAGTCCCAGCGTAAAATCTGAAGTTTACCTTCTCGCTGGACCTAGGGTTGTAAATTGTAAAAAAAGTAAAAATGTTAAAAAACATTTTTACAGTTATTAACAGTAGCAAAATTTCGGACTTTTAACAGGTTTTTTACACTTTTTAACACCACTTTTTTACACTTTTTAACACTAAATTTTTTACATATTTTTAACACTTTTTAACACTACTTTTTCGGAATTTTTTACACTTTTTTACACTTTTTACAGCTACAAATACCGCCAATCGTAAAAAATAGTCTTTCAAGTAGTATAAATTGCAGACGTGATGTTTGACAAAAGTAAAGGATAGCTGTGGTTAGACCCTGTTGAGTTCTTTGGAAATGCTTTTGGACTAATAGGCTCAGCTGTAACGCGGTTATAATGGTTTCTCGTTCATGGTTCTCATTTCTCTGCCAAATAACCTGCTCAGCTTATTGTTTCCTTCTATTGAAAATTTAGAATTCTTGCAAGATGGAATCATTAACTGGACATCCCAGTCAGAGAATTTTAGCGGAATGTCTAGATTTTTATAAATTCTAATGGAACAGTATTTTAGAATCAAAAATTTCAAAGCCCAAGTCTATAAATTTTTGAAACCTGTAAGTAATATGTACCAGGCAATAGAAGTTTTGCAATAGATTTTTCTAAACCGAACATTCTCATTATTTCAATTGAAAATGCTGTTGATTTCCAATTTTATGTCAAATAATCCAAATGACAAGCCGCCATTGCATAGCATTTTACATGTGCGACAGGCAGCGCACTTTCGATATTCTTCTTTTGCTAAATCTGCCGCCACTTAAAATAGCATCAATAGATGCTGAACCTGCTGGATGGATTGCTAGCAATTAACATTCAAAGTAAGTAGAAGAGGACCAGCTAATAGAGATAGTGGCTGTGGCAAGCAGTGAATGTCTAAACCTGGATTGCACCAAATAAGATTAGGACTAACTGCGGATTAGCTGAGGACTAAGTGCTGGTTTCCCATTCAAAAATTGGACTTAGTCCTCAGCTAATCCGCAGTTAGTCCTAATCTTATTTGGTGCAATCCAGGGTTAATCTCATCCTTTCTGACCGGCTGATCCGTCAATTATTAATATGGTACACAGAATGTGAATTTAGGGCTAAAACGTTTTTTACATATTTTTTTACACTTTTTAACACTTTTTTTACACTTTTTAACACTTTTTTACACTGTTAAAAACAGGTGTAAAAAAGTAATTACTTTTTTACATGTAAATTAACAACCCTACTCTCAGCTATAATATTTTCCCCCCTCTAAATGAAACCCAGCCATATGATGCAGCAAATTTAACAGGGTCAAAACAGCAACTCTGTTGAAATGGTGGTAAGTTGTAAGTAAACTACTGAAAACAATTTTACAAGTTAATTTTAGTTATTATTTAATTGTTTAATTAATGCTAATTTGCATGTTAAAAAGAAAATATTTTGCACCTGTTTTTATCACTGTTTAAAAAGTACAAGAAACTAATTAATTTGTTAGTAACTGTTTTGTTAATAAGTTAATTTTGCAACTGTTAATAACTATAAATATGTTGTTAAAATTTTTGCTTTTCTTGCAATTTGGAACTCTAATTTTTAAAGTTTTTACGAGTTGTAAAATTTCGTATCTTTAACAGGCTTTTTGCCGCTTTTACAAATTTTCTAAAATTTGCAACGCTTTTTGGATCTTTTCTTCAATATCCCCCCCAGCCCAGAAATAGTTAACGGCTCAACCAATTTTGTTCAAATTTGGAGGGTAGAGTGCCCGATGCTTCCTGAATACAAAAATTTAAAAAAATTTTAAAATTTTTAAAATTTTATATTTTTCAATTTTTTTTCGGATAGAATAGAACACGCTGAACATTTTTCATCATTGCACCAACATCTGAAACCGTGTTCTGCGTTCGGTACAGCCGTTAAAAATCTGGAGATCAAAGGTAAATGCCGACCTTTTATTGGTCAACTATAACGGCGTGTTCTATTCTATCCGAAAAAAAATTGAAAAATTTAAAATTTTTAAAATTTAAAAATTTTTAAAAATTTTGAAATTTTGAAATTTTTTTAAATTTTTGTATTCAGGAAGCATCCGGCACTCTACCCTCCAAATTTGAACAAAATCGGTTGAGCCGTTAACTATTTCTGGGCTGGGGGGATATTGAAGAAAAGATCCCGCTTTTTTAATATTTTAATGCATTTTTACAGCACTGTTTCTTATTTTTCACACTTGTCACCGCTAAATAATCATTAAATGTTCCTCACCGCAAATTATGAACAACTTTTTAGTAAGGCTGTTTTCTTGAAACTTCTGATTTTTTCAAGGTGGAATATTTTGATTCTTCCAGCCAAAAAAATCCTAAGCTTTAATCCGAACCATGATTAAATTTTGTTTTTAGTTCATTCTTCTAGCTGTTTTCAGACACTGTTCATCGCATCACAGGATGATCCTCAGAAATTTAAATGAACTAAGAACAAAATTTCATCATGGTTCGGAGCAAATACAAAGCTTAAAACCTTGTATTTTACAAGAAGCTTTTACAAAGAAAATTTGTAAAAGCAGCAAAGTGCCTGTTAAAGATGCGAAATTTTACAACTCGTAAAAACTTTAAAAATTAGAGTTCCAAATTGCAAGAAAGGCAAAAATTTTAAAAACATATTTATAGTTATTAACAGTTGCAAAATTAACTTATTAACAAAACAATTACTAACAAATTAATTAGTTTCTTGTACTTTTTAAGCAGTGATAATACAGGTGCAAAAATGTTTTCTTTTTAACATGCGAATTAACATTAATTAAACAATTAAATAATAACTAAAATTAACTTGTAAAATTGTTTTCTTTCTGCAGTTTACTTACAAGTTACCAACATTTCAACAGAGTTGCTGTTTTGACCCTATTTAATTTGCTGCATCATATGGCTGGGTTTTATTTAGAGGGTGGGAATATTATAGCTGAAAGGGGGGAATATCACGAGGGGAAAATATTATACCCTATAGAGGGAAAAATGTCACGGGGGGAATATTATACGACACCGGCCCACGAAAAATTGGACCAAGCAAATAACCAAGCTGGTTTAGGTACTTAGTTAATGAGAAAGTTGATGCAACAAGCAACTATTAAAACTTATTTCACAACGAATCTTTATTTTTGTCTTCACAAAAATGATTGTTTAGCCAAGGGATTGCAAGTACAATATATTAGATTAAACTGTTAGATTAGATTAGATAAGCTTACCCAGAACTGACATAAAAGCTGATATTGTAAAATAAAGCTGCAGCTTCAACAATTTTAAATTCCAAATATGCGGAAACTGTAAGTTATCCTTTTGGGCGATGATTTCAACTGAAAAAACCCTGACTGAAACTGAAGCTATTCTAAAGCGTGGACTGAAACTGAAACTGTTTGGCGTCACCGACTGAAACTATTTTGCGTCACCGACTGAAACTGAAACGGAAACTGAAATTTATTTGGAGCGGTGACTGAAACTGAAACTGAAACTGAAATTATTTTTGGTATCTGACAGAAACCGAAACTGAAGTTAACTTCGGCAGTCGCGACTGAAACTGAAACTGAGACTGAAACTAAAATGGGCTACTGAAACAACACTACGTGATAAAAACCTGGTGGCTTGGAGGACCATAGTTGGGTTGTGCCTATGCGTTGAAGGTGGTCAGTTTGACCTGTCTTGATAACTTCTGATTTTACCTCAGCAGTGGAGTACGAAAATGAAAGTCGTTAAAAAGATCACCTGAAGCAGTACTGTCGAAATAAGAATAAATAATTTTCTAACTAGGATAGTTCTGAATTCGGAAGTAATGACTCAATGGCGGAATATTGCCCCTATATGTGTATACTTGTTGATAATCCTAACTATTTGTATATTTCTGGGTGGTGTTTCAAGCACTTCTCCTAAGTTGGTTCTTTAGAGCGGACTTAGGAGAACTAACTGAGAGCTTTCCAGAAACTGCTTCAAAATAATGCTTCTAAATCAGCACTGAATTTACCCTGATTTACAAGAAATGTTAGGAGTGGTAGTAACAACTCTCCGGTTGGGAGTATATATGATTTGAAACCTTGTAACCTAAAATGGGCTGTTAAGGAACATGTGATCTGCACCTGTACGTTATGGGAAGTCTAAATGTTTTCTTGCTGCAGCAGAAATTCATTGTTTTACCGTCTGTGTTAGGATTACACACACAGGCGTACAGTAACATTGACTTAACAGTTTGTATTTGATTTTTAATCTCAGTTTAATTGAAACTAATTTAATTACTAATCTCTCTAATGATGCTTAACTTCCAGTGTAAGGTAACGATGCGCAGTATTAAGCGTGCTTCAATTCACATAATGATTTATTTAACGACTACATTAACTTAGCTGTGATTATTTAGAAAGAACAAAGTTGAAAGCGATCAAATAGTTTTATCTGCTTTTAGGAGTTTCAAGCGAGGAAAACTGAACAGTCCGTCCTTGTTGGGTGCCAAGTTTCCTTGTAGGATCTTGGCTCTGAGAGAGTAGCCTATCAGTTTGGAAGCGAAATTCATCACCTTTATTCTGGAAAATTAAGTCATTTCCTACACCTATGTCTACTCCGCTTTTTCTGTTGGACTGTCATTTTTCTACTTCATTGATCTAATGCTCCAGGCTTCAGCTCTCGGCAGTATTCTGTCAGGCTATCTCTCTCTTGCCTGTTTGCCAATTCCAGTCTTCAAAACTGGCCAAACTGCTTCTGTCTAACTCTAACTGATGTCTTTATAGAGAAATCAGCTACATACTCCCCTATTTTTCCTAACCACAGTTATATCATTCCCTAGGCTGGGGTTAAAATATTGATAACGGGTAATTCTTCTATTGCATGCAGTGACTGCCTGGAATTTTTTTATGAGTCAATTAGAAGTACACCTTGTACAGTCGTTTCTAGTGTGTTGTGAGGAACATTTCCAACAAGAAATTTTAGGCTTGAACAATTTTTTACGTTTATTCAGAGTGGGTGTTACAATGTTTGTCACAGAATTTAATAAGAATATCTGACAAATCTGACAAAAATGCAAGGTTTTGAATGTTTGACCGTTTTTTCCAGAAAATATTCCCTAGCATCAGGTGCAAGCCAAAAACTACTTCCCAAATGTGTTCCAACTTGGAAGAAGGCTAGAATTAATGCTCTAATGGTTACATTCAAAAGCAGCTGTCGGTAGGCACATAAAAATGCGACCCAGCTTAAATGTTCTATGTGCTAGCCGAGCTTCATACGCAATTCTTCCAAGCTAGCTTCTGGGGTTTTTTCTCAAAATATCCTTAAATAGGAGGAGTAATACTGGTTTTCACATTTTTTTGTTACATATTCCTCTTGATAGAGGAAGAATCAGCCTAGAATTCGCTAAACTCGCTTTCGTAGCGCTTTGATGTGAATTTTTGAAACCGATTTTGCTGCACAGAACAGGTTTATTCTGTCGTTTTATTACATTTTAATGGCTTACAGTGCTGCGATTTTATTCCATTCCATATCATGTAAATGTGTTATGATGTTTTTACTGACTTGTTCTGCATCAAAAACGTTGTAAATTTGTTTAATTAGTTTTAAGTGAATGATTGATAATTTGATACAAAGTGAATTCTAGAAGTGCAGACACAAAGTACTAGTCACGGGGCCTCGTTTGTATGCTTGCTAATAGTTAAAGGTTTTCTATTGCTTTCTTATTGCTCTCTAGATTTGAGTTTTACCTTTCTAAGTTTCTAATTTGCAATCTCGGTTTCTAGTTTGAGTTTCTAAATCTATGTTTTCTTGAGTTTCCGTGACACAAAGAATATCGACACCAGTATTTCTCAGAGCCTGCTTTGAATGATGAGAATTTGATGAGAAAAATAATCAAAAAACACCGGGTGGGGTTCGTACCAACAGCCTTCGGTTTGTTCAGTCTCAGACACCAGCGGCTAAGCCAGCGAAGCAAAAGCAGTCTAAGCTTAAGCTTGTAGACAGACAAAACTATGTTTAGTGTTTCCAAACTGTTAAAGACTATTTTCACAAACTAAAATTGTTACATTAAATTTTATTTAATTTCTACCAGCAGTGATTCAAATGAAACTCTTGCCCTACTTCATCTTTACATCAGTCACAAGCATAACGTTTCAGCTTTAATTATTGCCATATTTGTTGCTACAAATTGAATGAGTAACGGTCAAGACATTTCGCAGAAGCTGCAGCAGCTCAGATCTCGGAAGATAGATCAGGTTGCTCTTGAAACGTTGCTGGCTTTCCTCGAATCGGACAGTCAGCAGTCGAATGCCGCCAGCGATGAGTCGAAGAAGTTTGCCCTGAAAAAGCGAGCCATCGCTGAAAGCATTCGATTGCTGATTAGTTCGCGGATTTGGCTCCGAACCGTTCCGGCCAAACGATGCGACGTCCTGATTACGGTTCAGGGCTCGCCGCCGGGGGATCGGGCCACTTCCGAATTCCTGGGGAATTTCATTGCCGGCTTGATTAGGCGGAAAGATCCCAGAATTGTGATTAAAGTAGGTCAATAAGACGTGAATACGGATTTCTCTTTAACAGTTCATATCTTATTAGTTGAGATATGAATAACTTATAACATATCTTATAACCTGTATATATAAAAAATACTCTTTTACGTTGCGAAATACGTTCCTTTGTCTTATCGAATGTCTTCACTGTGAATTGATACCTACATACTTCCATAAATTTAACAATTTGGTATTACTTGTTCCCCAATTTAGGTCCATTCCTTTGTGCTGACCTCCGGCTATGCTCTCTATGTCACTGCGGATCAAGACTCACTGCTGAGGGGCGCTGAGGCGCTCCAGTTGCGAAAGCGACTTCGACCCGAATGCGGTGGCGGCTACAGGACGTTTACCGTCAGCGAACTGTCCGCCTTTGCAGAGGCAGACGACTTCAAACGATTTCTCACAACCAGAGAAAGATCTGCCATTGTGCTCATGTTTCTACAGGTAATCTCTCACAAGCCAGCCAATGTCTGCGAAAGCTCACTGGGATGTAGTCGTGCAAACAGTGACATGATGTCACACTCTTATGTATTATGTACTCTTGAACGCTGGGTATGATCAGTTAATTCAACAATACATCACTAGTTTTATTAGATTTTGTACTCTTGATTTCAACGAATACTGTCAAGCAAACACTGTATAGTTCTATTTAGTCCAGTTATGTAAGTAAAACCCCCAGCAGTTTGTCACACTGTTATCTATTATGTACTCTTGGCTAAGTCAATACTTTGACAGATATTTTCCGGGACAGACAATTTTTGTTGTCCAATTTCATTTCAGAATCTCCGAGTAGAATCTGCCGATCGTCAAGCCATTCCCTACGCTCAGCTCAAAGAAGGCCAGTTGCTCATACCTGCTCTCAAATCTCAAAAGATCATCACTCAACTCCTACCCCTACACGACCAATCAAACCTACAGAATCTGGAGGTCACGTGGGTCCGAAATTTTCGGGCCGGACAGCCGCTGGACAAAATCTGTGACTATTTCGGCGAGCAGATTGGTCTCTACTTTGCCTGGCTCGGTCACTATACCTGGGCCCTGTGCATTCCAGCCTTTATGGGTATTGCTCACTGGGTTGTGTGGAACAGCGGTTGTGTGCTGGACGCTGAGGACAGCAGTCAAGACTTGGCGCTGGTCTCATTTGCCGTTGTGAACATCCTGTGGGCAACCCTCTACCTGGAGTCCTGGAAGCGGCATCAAGCTGAACTGGCCTATAAATGGGGTACAGTTTAGATGCTGCTTTGTTGTGACGCTTGTCATACTCTTATGTATTATGTATCAAGTGGCTGGCAGTCCTAACTGGTCACTGTTAACTGAATCTTGATTTATTCTTTATTTAACACCTTTTTGTTCTGAGCTTTTTTCGCAAGGATCGTTGGGAGTTCAGTTAACAGCTGTTTGTGTTGTTAATTAGTTAGTAGTTAATTAATAAATTAAAAACTAAAAGTTGGTTTAGGTACCCTTGGTATGGAAAAAGATCATTTGGCCACAGCTCGACCCGATTTCGCGGGGGAACCGCATCTGAGTCCGATTACGGGTAAAATGGACATCTATTATCCGCAGTGGAAACGGCGACTGTTTCGTTACTGTATCTCTTTTCCCGCCACTTTTGCCTGTATCGGTCTCATGTTTGCCCTAATGTTGCTCATCTTTCGCCTCCAGGAATACTGTGATACAAAGCTCCAGCAGGTAATGGAGTCTACTTTCTCAAAAACTACTCGAAATTGTAGCAGCAAACTACAATTTTACCGGGTTTCTGCAGTTTCTAAACGCTTTGGGTGTAGAATTTAGCAACTATTGAATTCTCTAGGCCTGCTAGCAATTCTGATTTTAAAATTTTTTTCAGATCGAGTCTCTGTCATGGCTTTGCTACATGCCAAAGATTTTGCTGGCCGTCATCATTTCGATAGCGGACGATGCGTACTGGAGGCTGGCCGTCTGGTTGAACAACCAGGAAAACTATCGAACCGACGACGCCTATGAGGACCATTTGGTCGCCAAAATTGTCGTATTTCAATTTGTCAACTCCTATTTGCCCCTGTTTTATATCGCGTTCTACCTGCAGGATATGGACAGACTTAGTGCACAGTTAGCAGCACTGCTAATCACAAGACAAGTAGGTAGTGAATTTGAATACAATCAAGAAATAGTGTGAACTCAGAAAGGTTGAAATCAGTGTAATAAATTAGTCTTGTCTTTGGGCAACTAGTAGGATAATAATTGAGGTGTTTCACTTTGAGATACACTTCTCAGCTTCTGATGCTAATTTGGAAACTAGATCAGTTTTGATATTTCGCACAGTAAAGTGGTAAAGAACTTTTATATAAAAAGTGGTTACCTATACTTAACAGTTGCATAGTTTCTAACCGTCTTTACAACCTGAAAGTAAACACTTGAGGATTTTAGCCCTCTGCAGAAAAATTGATACTCCGTTTGTGTTTCAGGTAATCGGTAATTTTAAGGAAGCCATGCTTCCGCTGCTGAAGGAAAAGTTAAAGCTAGGAAAGATGGCCTACTCTTTGGCGGCAGACGTGGATCCTAAAGCCCTCCAGAAACACCTCGTGGAGATGGTAAAGAAGGAATCGCCGGAGCCAGAAAGATTAAACACAAACAATAACAACAATAGCAATAACAACCGTACTACGGAAATGGAACTTCGGCACAGATTGCATGAGACGAAGGTACCAAGAACTGCACTGTTTTGCAACTGTCAGACACTTATATTGGAATGGACAGGCCGAGCTAGAACCATGTTTAGGATGCCATAGCTACACTGTCAAAATCAATTGGAATCTTCAGTTATTCGAAATCAAGACTTGACTATCTATCAATTTTGTACTTATTTTGCATCTACTTTTAATCATATTGAAATACTATGCAGTCACTAAGGCAAAGTCAAAGTCTGAAACAGGAGAGAGCCAATGGGCACGGTTTGAAACCTTTTATTTATTTATAGCTGACTGTTTCATTTTTCAGAGCGACTCCACAGGTTCGTCACTCTCAACCGAGTTGCCCGAGTCCCTCTCCCAGGCGGAGATGGAAAGCCTGATGCCCTGCTACGCCTCCCCGCTCTCCGACTATCTGGAGATGTACGTCCAATTCGGCTACGTTCTCCTCTTTTCCCCGGCATTCCCACTGGCGGCCTTGTGTGCCCTCATCAACAACATTCTGGAGATCCATGTGGACTCCTTCAAGCTCTGCACCTCCTTCCAGCGACCCTTTGCCAAACGAGTGGAGAATATCGGCAGCTGGCAGACGGCTTTCGATGTTATGGCCGTCCTGGGGGTTCTGGTAAACTGCGCCCTGATTGGGCAGTCTGGGCTCTTATCCAGGTTGGACTTGACCTGTTTTTTGCAAAACTGAAGTTTAAAATAAAATTTTAATGCACTAAAATTTAAGCTCAATGTTAAGTTTTTACCTATTTAAAAATGAATTTGCATGGAAATGAAGGTTTCTGGTTTAAAAACAGGTTTCAGGTTTAAATTTATTTTAGTGACATTAAAATTGTTGGAAAGCGTGCAGCAGTTACCTAGGAAATAAAACAATTCCTTCGTCTGACATGTTGAATATGAAATCTCTATCCAAAGATTATGGCAGAAGTGATTCTTGATTTAATTCAGATATATAGATTAAATTTTCTTCATTTGAACCACCCCAGATTAAGGAATTTAATTGCATTCTGTTCTGGCGATTAGCTTTCAATGTCTAAGTGATAAATCTTAAGTATTGTGACTTTTCCTAACCATGTATTAACCTTTACAACACTGTTTCTTTGGCTTTTTTTGGTTTTAGACTGTGGCCCAACCTATCCACAGTGCATCAAATCCTGATCATTGTAGTCCTGGAACACCTCATTTTGGCGGCGAAATTTGCCATCGACAGCGTCATACCCGACGTGCCCGAATGGGTGGATTTGGAAATGGCAAAAGTGGAGTACCAAAGGCGGGAAGCTCTAAAGTGTATCGAAAGTCAGCGCGGAAGACGCAGCGCCAGACGTCCACTTTCTGCCGGAAGACAGCGTTAGCTTTTAGCAATTTTATTTATGTATATATTTATGTATTTATGTTTATAGTAACTTATTTTTCCTGGGCGGGACATCTAATTGATCCTTTGGCATTTATTGAAAGATATTAAAATGCAAAAATGTATAGTTGGTTAGGACATTCTGCGCTGCTAGGCAAGGCAAACAAGCAATAACTAAGCCTATGACATCCTGAACAACACTCCCAGTTTCATGGAATTAGCGGCATTGATGCAGAAATATGATTTTTGGCTAAAAAATTTTCATACTTTTCTAGTAACAAACAGTTGTAGTAACAGTAGCCAAGCGTTGACTGTGTTAAATACAAACGATTCGCGTGAATTTCGAATGGTTGAAATTAGTATCGCAAAACTATGGCTAAGTACTGCATAAACTAGTATCGCTGTCAGGGATTAGCTCAAGTGGTAGGACGTTCTATTGGCGTCATAAAACTCAGTGGTTCGATCCCCACCCTGGACACTTTTCTTCACATCTTTCAATCCCAGTTTCAACCTTTTAGCAACTGTGTTGCTTAACAACAGGTTACTATGAACAACAGGTTTGGACAATTGGAGCATTTTTTGTTTTTTCCTTATCAGCTCTCACCAAGTTAGAGGCCTGCACGGGCCGAATTTTTGCGGCCCGGCCCGGCCCGGCCCGTGAAAAATCTTTCTCGGCCCGCCCGGCCAAGCCCGTCAACTGCTTCGGCCCGGCCCGGCCCGTCAACTGCTTCGGCCCGGCCCGGCCCGGCCCGTCAGATGCTTCGGCCCGGCCCGGCCCGGCCCGTCAAAATTTTCGGCCCGCCCGGGCCACGGAATTTTTTCATTTGTCCCAAAATGCAAAATTAAGTAAATCATTTTCTTGGCTTGGTTATTAAAAACAGAATCTCTGGTTTTCAGTGCTTTTTCTAGGAAAAGTGTGTTTTCTATAAACTGATTTTCCGAGTTTTAATGGTTTTTAAACGCAGTTTTTTTAAGGACAAAATAATTTTTGTCGTTCTACAAATGAAACCAAAAAGATACAGCCTCATGTTGACACTTTGTATATAAGACTGGAACGCTAGAAAAACAAAAAACTGAAAATTCCCTAAAAGGTTACAGTGGCAATATTTAAATATTGTACTTTTAACCAGATGAAATTTTGTGAAGTGCGCATTTTAGTTGAGAATTAAACAAATTAGAAGTAGAGGACTTTAGAAAGATGCAATTGTGCAGAAGGAGTAAACTTTCATTTCTAAAGAAGTAGTAAATCTTTGCTCCACAGACTCAAAACTTTAATTTTTAAAACTGCGTTTTTCTAAGTAATGCATTGTTTTCTTAACCAAAACCAAAATAAAATACTTACACTGTTACTAATACCGTATATATATTGCCCTATTCCAAAGTTTCATATTCTAATATTGTAAACGCTAAAATTACTTAGGCGAATTGAGGATTTGACATTAATGATATGACGATAAATACATGTATTAATATTTATGAAAATGAAATGCTAACGTTACTGCGGGAAATCAGTGCTAGTTTGGACGAAACATATATATTACGGAAACACAAAACATTTTAAGCTAAAATATGAATTACTATTTTATAGTTAAATCTTTCAAAAACTGATGGCGGGCCGGACTGTCGGCCTCGCGGCCCGGCCCGGCCCGTGAGTTCGGTCCGCGGCCCGGCCCGGCCCGTGAACTTTGGTCGTCGGCCCGCCCGGCCCGGCCCGCGGGCCGGGCCGGGCCGGGCCGGGCCGCGGGCCGTAATGCAGGCCTCTACACCAAGTGTCATTTGTTTTCCTGCACCGACCGACCAAATACAGGAATTCCGCCAGCGTTTTCTGAGCATTTCCAGAGCACTTTGCCGTAGTCTAGTGTTGAACACAAAGTAGATCACTCCATTACCCGACAACACAGAGTAGATAGCCATCTTAAAAACATGACCGCCCCACTCGAGCTTGGACCGGTCCATTTGCGCCGAAACAGTGGTCGAGGTGTACATGAATATCAAGAGTAGCTCACAAAAACAGACAGCAACGGATTGCAGTAGCAGCGAGCAGTCTTGACTTGTACTTCTTCGGCTGGCTGCGGTCAGGGCCTTTCGCCTTCGTAACAGCACCGCCAGTGCTGTAAGACTGATTGCAAAAGAGCTGACCGAGGTTAGGGCTAGAATCAGACCCACTACCATGATCAAATTTCGTCCTGAAGGTTGTACAGAACCCATCACGGTTTCGTTTTGCTCCTGAGCTTTGTATCTACAACAGTCCATAAATGAGGGAGATGCTGCCATCAATGCGGCAATCCATAGGGTGATGGTACATCCCAAAATACGATTGGATGTTATGGTCTGAAAGCAAAAAGTTAGGTCAAGCTTTTGTGCTAATCCTAGCTGCACCTCATAACGTTTGGAAAGGGTTCGGTGGTAGTTTTCTGTTATCTTTAATGTACTTTTAATTTTATTTTATTTTCGTTTTCTTTTTCTTGAGAAATAAGAAAACTTCAATAGATCAAGTGAAGATCTCATCCAGTATAGCATGAAGCTATTAATCAAACTGTGAAACAGGATTTCACCCAATTCATCCATCCCGTAAACCTGTAAACCTGTTTTGTATCATCTTAAAAAGCACCGGAAGAGCCCTAATTCCCCGCTACCTTCTGCACATGTCTAACTCTAGTGTGGGTTTTGATTTCACGAAATGCTGTTTCCACTACTCACTTTATAGAACACTGGCAGCGCAGTTGCAGAGAATCGCATCAGCGACATCAGAAAACTGTTCAAATAAATGATTATAATCATGGCGTAGCAGAAATACAAGGCAAATTCCTGCAGGAGTTCGGGTGGAACATAGTCCAGTAGGTCAATTAAGCCAAAGTAAAGTTGCCAAACGTTGTCAAAAAGGTCTGCAACAGCTCTAGAATAGACCAGCACATAGAATGGGTCCCTAAATCGCTGCCTATGCTTCAAAAAGGTTACAATGCATACGACATAAACAATCAGTAACGGAATGTTGTACAGAAAATATTCTAGCAATAGCAAACAGTTTGCCACATTGGTCTTCATGGTGGTATAAAGCTTGGGCAGAATTAATCCCGTAGCAACTTTTTTTAGGTAATCTGATCCTAACGTTCCTGGTTTGCATAGGCTTATCTTTGCTCAGGGATAATCTTAAATTATAAGTGAAAGCACCACAGCTCAACTCGAATGTCAAATTTCGCCAGCGTTTACACTGTAAACAAACAGTAGTATAATCTTCCTGAAAGGCAGCATTTCTGATTAATATTGAAAGCTTTTGGTTTTATTAATTGAAAATTTGATGAAAATTAATGCACAATGTTGATTCGCTTATGTAAGTATCCACTTTGGGATATTAATGGGATACGGATCTGTAAAAGGTGATCGATAGCTGAAGCACGTGCCAGCTCAGCAGGAAACCAATCAAATTTTCACTAACCAACCAAAAATGGATATTTTCAAATTACCATCGTTGCAAACTACCATATACAAAAATGAAATTATCACCAGATAAGGTATAAGAATCCTAATACTTGAGTTCGATTGCACGATTCGATTGTTCGGTCACTCGACTCTACCTCATCTCATAGAAATCCGGTCATGTCAAACTCAAGCACAACAAATCAATGTGCATGCTTGTGCCCTAGTGTGAACGTTTTCATCTTGTGCCTCTGCTTCTGCTTGTGCTTGTTCTTGTGCTTGTGCCTGTGCTTGTGCGCTAGTGTGAACCGGCCTTAAGGGGGGGGGGGCTACTAAAATGGACTTGCCCCGACTTTGTCCGATTGGCCTACTTTTTGGCACAGATATAGAGCATGGGTGTGGTCAAAAAAATATCGGGTACTGAGATCTTAGCTGCCCTCCAGTCGTGTGCAGCCGTCGCTTTTATGTGCCCGACCCCCCATTTTTCGCAACTACCAACATAATTGATTAAAAATTTCTGCTGGCTGCTAGACATTAGCTTCAAGGCTGCCATTTGGCATAATAATTTGGCAAATGTGACCCCATCTGCAGAAAAATACTAGAGGGCTGTATCTTATCTGAATCTGCGGGAATTGATCTTCAAAGTTGAAGTTTCGCCAGAAATTTAAAAAATTTTGGCTGACGAAAAGAAAATTTTAATTTTGGTGCAAGCTATAAGGCTGTAATTTGGCATGTGCAGAGGCCCTATAGGTGTGCTCATGTGTGCCAAATGGTAGGAAATTCTGCCGACTGAAAAAATTTTTATGCCGACTTGAATCTTCAAAAATTGCCAAAATCGCCATTTTCGGTCTTTCGGGCCCTGTGTAGAAGCTTTCTGCAGCCATAGAAGTCGCAAACCTTCACTAATCGAGCTGAAATTTGGTGTGGGTGTATTTTCAACCACGCTGAGTTCAAATATCTCAAAAATTTTCAATTTCAAAAAACTTAATTTTTCGATTTTTTGGGCAACCATTGCCAAAAATTGGCTATTTTTAAATTTTTTTAAAATTCATGTGGGAATAAAAATTTTTTCAGTCGGCAGAATTTCCTACTATTTGGCACACATGCGCACACCTATGGGGCCTCTGCACATGCCAAATTACAGCCTTATAGCTTGCACCAAAATTAAAATTTTCTTTTCGTCAGCCAAAATTTTTTAAATTTTTGGCGAAACTTCAAATTTGAAGATCAATTCCCGCAGATTCAGATAAGATACAGCTGTCTAGTATTTTTCTGCAAATGGGGTCACAGTTGCCAAATTATTATGCGAAATGGCAGCCTTGAGGCTAATGTCTAGCAGCCAGCAGAAATTTTTAATCAATTATGTTGGTAGTTGCGAAAAATGGGGGGTCGGGCACATAAAAGCGACGGCTGCACACGGCTGGAGGGCAGCTAAGATCTCAGTACCCGATATTTTTTTGACCACACCCATGCTCTATTATCTGTGCCAAAAAGTAGGCCAATCGGACAAAGTCGGGGCAAACCTTAAGTAGCCCCCCCCTTAAGGTGGCCCCTGGTCCGATTTCCTCGGTTTGTTAAGGATGCGGTTGCTAAAAGTAGTATGGAAAATAACAATTAAAAGCGAGAACAGCAATTTCTGCCACCAAATTATCAATTTTCTAGTTCTAAGTAAAAAAGAAGTCATTAGTAAAAATATGACACGTAACTTTTTCGGTACTAAACAAGTTGTTGCACACTGGCTTCCTACTGCTCATTTCAAAGCGTGAAACCTTATACCACTGAGGCAGTACATAAAACGCCCTCTTTCTGCGGGAAGACAACGTTAAATTTTAGTCATATAGTAATTTATGTTTTGGTGGTGTAACTATTCGATCCTTTGCTATTGGATCCATCGTGTTTATTGGAGGATAATGTGGTGAAAATGTGTAGAAAGCAATAGATGAGCAAACATCAGACATATATTTACCTACCAGTCAAAATGATGCAAAATCACCTTCCGAACTTGGTGTGTCTTGTTTCAGTAACCAATCTCAATTTCAGTTGACGATTCTAATAATTTTTGTGTTCAGCTACAAAAATACTGTTAAAATTTGTTATAAAAACATAGAATTCGGTCATAAAAACTTGATTATACGTCTATAGGAGAATGAGACAGCAGAATTCGAACTGCACCGTTTGCAGCATTGAACTGCAGCCAGCCAACCAAAGGAGTTTACTCTGTAAATTGCAAAACCAAGTGACAAACAATAAAGTGTGAAAAAGCGATTTTTTAACCATCAAAGTCCTAATACTTTTTATGTGTACTGTGTACTGTAATCATTTTCTAGTATCAATGTTACGGGCATTTGATTTTCGTCAAATTTTTGCCAAACATGTCATGTTCTGCTCTCTATTGTGCAAGAATCGACTGCAGGCTTTTGCCACCACACTCTCAGCATCTCCAGGGCACTTTGCCGTAGTCTAGTGTTGAACACACAGTATATCACTCCGTTACCAGACACCACAGTGTAGATAGCCAACTTAAAAACATGACCGCCCCACTCGAGCTTGGACTGATCTATGTCGGACCAAACCGAAGACGTTGTGTACATCAGTATCAGAAGTAGCTCACAAAAACAGACACTCACGGATTGCTGCAGTAGCGAGCAGTCTTGGCTTGTACTCTTTCGGCTCCCAACGCCCATTTTCCTGCGCTTTCGCAACAGCTTTGCCAGAGATGAAAGACTAATTGCAAAAGAGCTGACTGCTGTCAGCGCAAGAACCAGGCCGACTACCATTATCAAATATCGTCCCAAAGACTGTACAGATCCGGTTACTGTACTGTTTAGGTGTTGAGTTTTGTATCTACAGCAGTCTAGAAAGGCAGGTGTACCTGCTGCTAGCGCGCAGATCCATAGGACGATGGTACAACCCAAAACTCGGCCGGATGTAATGGTCTGAAAACAAATTGATAGCTCATATTAGATAGATCAAAGGTTGTGTAGTCCTGAGTACTACCTAGTCGAATAAGCTAAGGCTTTAATGAACAGACGCTACGCAATTAGGCAGTAAAGCAAACCTTAAAGCCCACGGACACGAGGAAATGGTGTAACAAGAAGAGCGCTTGAGCAGCAACTGCTCTTGCGAACACAGAAAATCAAACTGCAACACACTTACTGGAAAATTCAAACTTTATATATATATATACCTTTCATCCGAACAATTCTAGGAATCCAACTTAGTAGTCACAATAAAATTAACATCGGTTTGCCTCGCAAACCTACTCACGAACTCAAGGCGTGCGCCTTGCGCAGCCTACAACGAAAATCACATGCAGGTCCAACCCAGTAAAAGAGAAAAGCAAGTTACACTAGTTACACAGTTAGGCCCTTTTGAAAACCGCTTAGTCATAGACAGCATAGAAAGTAGAGTCAAGTAAAAATAGGCTACGTTAGCAATTCACTGCTTTACAGCAGATAACAGCACAAGCAAATTGGCCCCAGAGACACAACATATGAAAAGGGCGGACTAAAACAGAAAAACGACCGATCCAACAAAAAAACGGTTTTACAGTTGTAAAAGCAAAAAAATTTAATTTTTCTGCCCTCTTTCCAGCCGTAACAACCAATTTGGTGTGTCAACTAGCTACGGAGAGGTTATTGCAAAAAACTTATTTGCCATTTCACCTAAAAATGTGGGTCTGGTCCCAAAATGTTAAAGAGCATCAGACTGATATATTTGGAAAGTTTCATCCAGTTTCATAAAGAATTGAAGCTTGTAAGGTCAAATTTATTATAACAACAAAACCGTCTGTTTTCAGCGCTCACTTTATAAGTCAGGGGCGCAGCAGTTGCGCAGAATCGCAGCAACGCCATCAGAAAACTGTTGATATACACAATTAAAATCATGGCATAGCAAAAATACAAGACAAAATCCTGCAAGATCTCCGGCGGAATATAATCCAACAGTTCGATGAGACCAATGTAGAACAGCCAAAGATTGTCAAAAAAATCTGCGGCCGCTCTGGAATAGACCAGGACATAGAATGGGTCCCGAAAGCGCCGGCTGTACTTGACCATTGCCACAATGCAAACCACATAAATGAACAGTAACGGAATGTTGTACAGAAAGTATTCCAGTAACAGCAAACAATTTGCCAAACTGGTCCTCATGGTGGCATAGATTTGAGGTTATCAGGTTACCCTGATATGACAGATGATTATCGCTAGGCTGTTCCTGGTCAGCCTAGGCTTATCTTTGATTTGTTCAGGAATAGCTTTAAATTAAGTGAAAGCATCCGAACTCGGCTCAGATATCATATTTTATCTATCGTGTTTACATTGTAAACAGCCTGTCCTATAAACTTGAAGGTATTTTGATGATAAGTAAAAGAATAAACGCATCTACTTAACCAAAGCTTTTGGCTTTATTAATCGAAACGGAAAATCCTGCAAAAAACCAGAATGAAGTTCTCTTCAAATCAGACAGATCATTTGATCTCTTCAAATCAGAGCATAATAATATAATGTTCATCTAGGAAAATTAATACTTGAAATAGAAACAGCCAGTTCATGCACCCAACCAAATTTTAGAGGGAACAAGTGTGTGTGCGTGCGCGCGTGTGTGCGTGTGTGTGCGTGTGTGTGTGTGTGTGTGTGTGTGTGTTCCGACTCCTTGCGTTCGTTCCTTGCCACTTCTGATCCCAGACCCTAACCGTCCATGGGGAAATGAAAATTGTGAGTCTTGTGCTTGTTTTGGTAAAGTTGCGTTAGGGCGCCCTTGAACTTAGGTCATCCCCAGCGTGGACCAGAGTGCTTCAGTTCCCTCCAATTACCGGCGATCATGGTCTTGATACCAACCTACGTTCCTTCCAAACCTATGTTTCTCGTCAGTAGCTTCATGATCAGGCCAGAATTGAACTGAACAGTCATTTTCATCATGATGGGCCCCGCACCACGAATCACGCCGAAGGCTACAATTGTAGCTACAGGGCTACAACAGTCTGAGAACAAAATTCGAGTGGCCTCATCCTAGACTGTCTTTATTTCTGCTAAAATTTCAAGAAATTGACCACGAAACCTAAACCCGAATCACACATCTTGAAAGTTGAGGTCAGCACTATCCAAGACTTGCTCAGTATGTTGTCAATGACAACAATATTACTGAAGCAAAATTTCAGGGCCAGCAATCCAGAAATGGGTTGGATATCCAGGATCCTGGATTCAATCACCTAATGCATGGGCTAATTAGGAAACAGTAGAATTTGCAACATTAGGATAAAGTTCAAAATTATATATGAAATTGTAGTACTGTATTGTCAAAATTTTGAAATTCCAAGCCTTTTTGTTGCCAGCAATGTTTGGAAATAAGGTTTTCATAATTGAATTAAATTGTAAAATGCATAGCAAGTTAGCTCCAATTGTTTGCTGCACAATAGAAGTGTTCAGTTATAATAAATGTTAGGTAGCAAAACTCGCGGAGTGTCTGACTGCAATGTAGAGGCACAACATATTGGCGCCCAAACGCAACACTCTTTAGCTTACAGTTAGAAATGGGCGCCCAAACGCAACACAAGTGCGCCCTAATGCAACAAGTAGAAAAGTTGCACGTTTAATTGAAAGGACGTTGAAGGGCGCCCCAAAGGCAACAGTAGCCCTATCGCAACATAATCCTGGTTTTCATGCTGGCTACTGTATGAATGCTTACCCCACGAAGACTCTAGCCAGTCAAAACAAGGCCATGAAAGACTCACCTTCTATTATCTTTCACGATTACCTCAGCAGGAGTGTTGTAAAATTAATGTTGAAACAATTCAACTGTTCTACATTGTTATGTACACAACTTTGTTAAAACGTAAAACGCTTATACAACATTAATGAGGGGTCCACCTAGTACCATAAAGCCATGATCATTCCAACAAAACAATACAGCATCCAGCTGGGACCCTAAATCTTTTAGCCATCGAAATTTGAATGTTGTTTTCTCTCATATTTAGCATTGCTCCTTTTTATAACAGTCCTTTTCCCAGCTAAACAGTTGTGTTCAAGAAATAATGTCCAGCAATACGTTTTGTAGTTGTCGTGGAATGCTAATTCTTTATCCGCGTGAATTGCAAATTACAATTACAAGTCTCATAAATGTAAAGAAAAAGGTTTGGCTAACAGACTTTTCGGAGCTGAGAGATCACTTCAACAACTCAATCTCTAAACTTTATTCAACTCAGCCCTTTCTATTAGACAAGTTTGGGGGTCGGGCAAACTTGATCTCTTAAAAACAATTGTCGGAGCACTGGTGAAATGGCTCGTTTCTATCTAAACTACCTAATAGTAAGCTGATCACTCAGGAAACTTTGAGATCAGCCTACTATAGTCCCTACCTAGTCAGAGCTTCCGTAACTACGACTGTGGTCCACTCTGAACCTCAAATCAAATTCCCAATAACAAGTCAAGTCAATTATCAATGTGTTCAGAATTATCAGTTTACTGGCATAGAGATAATCAAGTTATTCTGGTAAGGATAATAACAATTAGCCAAGATTCAACAACCTCCAATTTATAGGTATACACTGAGTAAACTTTAAACGACTGACAACACCAGCAACTGTAGGGTGAAACCGAATTCAATTGTGACAAAAGGTAAATTGACTGATTGAGGCACAGTGGCCAAACTTACAAGTTGAAACTCCTTTTTACCCGTGAAGTGAAAATCCAACTAAGCAAGGCAAAATAGAATGAATCCACTCAGAATAGCACAGAATACAGAGACCGTGAGAATGGGGTGACTGAACAAGACGAAAATAGACTTCAGACGACACTTCCAGCAGAGGCACTATAGGCCTAACACTCGCAATATCACACAGGCTCAACGGCCTAGCAGAGTCAGCACTAGGTCCAGAAACCGACCTTTCACAACGAAGTCAACCCCAAAACTGAAGTCTTTAGGTCAGTCACCCAATCCCGTCACAGCCCTGTCCACGTGCAATTCTCACTTTTCGGTCTCTTTGAAATTTCTTTTAAGTTTTGCGTGCCTATTGAAGAAAAGATCCATACGTCATGATAAGCATGACGTATGCGTTTGTTAGGGCTCATGGGGTTCCCCAAATCTTCGTTTAAAGCCGATTAACCCCATCCCTCGAATTTGAACCCATAAATCGGAAAACAACCCAATTAACAGAATCGCTCAAGCAAACAGAAACATGCACATTTTCAAAGACATTTCCAACTACACAGGATTCCGACAGAAGAACAGAAAACATTGTCAGTTCGAACATTCACTTAGGAGGGAATTGCACAAGATTAGTTGAAACAAAAAGTTAGTATTGGTTAATGCACAAATATACTCAGTCAAAACATTACGTCAAGTGCAAACACAGATTCACAGAAATTCAAACAGAGTCAAGAGTTTGAGACACAGGATTTAACACAAAATAGCTTCATTCAGCATTCCACAGAAAACTTAGAACTTTAGCAACTTTTTAGCTTGTTTTTTAGCCCAAAACCAAATTCTCTAGACATCTCTAAACAAGGCTCAAAATCTTCCTATTACAGTTTGAGACACAGGAGTTAACACAAAATAGCTTCATTCAGCATTCCACAGAAAACTTAGCACTTTAGCAACTTTTTAGCTTGTTTTTTAGCCCAAAACCAAATTCTCTAGACATCTCTAAACAAGGCTCAAAATCTTCCTATTACACTCTCCACCGCAAAAAATGGTACAAAGTTACACTAGGGGTGTGGATTAACAAGACCAGAAGGTAAGCAGTCGGAATTAAATAAAATAGTCAGCAAAACACAGATGCAGTCAGTGAAGATGATGGTACAGGTATGGTACATGCAGTGCAGTGAAAACAGTAAATTTACGAACAGTCGAAAAGGGTACAAGCATAGTGAGTAGTGCAAGGCAGTAAGCAAGACGGTATAATACAGACGATGCAGTGCATTTATGGTGTCAGTTCAATAGTCAATCAAAGATCAGGATCAAAAATAGGCTTCACCGGTGAAAATGAAATTAGCAGTTTGTGCAGCGGCCAGGATAGAGTCTATGGCCGAGTCTTCGGAGGGCTGGTGACGATTCCAGCAGGGAGGCAACCAGGAGACTGTGGGGCGGACCGCGTGTGCTGGGAATGCACAGGCACGGCATGGCTGATGATCTGATGATATGAGAGGGTGTTTTAGCAGTTCTCTGGAGTGCCGGGAAAAGCCGGCTGTGCGGCGGGTACGACGGTTCTGGAGGACGGAGCTCCGGGATAAGCTGACGGAGCAGCGGCGAATGTTATCCCAGACGTCGAAGTTCCGGGATAAGCTGACGGAGCAGCGGTGAATGTTATCCCATACGTCGAAATTCCGGGATAAGCTGACAGAGCAGCGGTGAATTGATGATAACGACCAGGGCAAAAGGATGATCCGACCAGTGTAGGTGGTGAACCACTGCATCGAGCCGAGAAACCAGAAATGCCATTGCTGAGAAACAGCCTAGAACGTATCGAACGACAAAATGAGACATAGTACCCACAGCACGGTGGATGAAAAGTCACCCACCGACAAAACAATAGCAGAACTCAGGTAATTCATGGTTCGTTCACTCAACCCTTTATGGTAGTAGAAATGAAAAAACACTAAGCAAAAGCGGTAAGAATAGCAATCAATTCAGCCTTATGATGCGAGTATCGTGTTAGTCTAGTGTGCGTTCGTGCTACTAAAAGTCAACCCAGATTCCGTGGATAAGTTTTCGAAGTGCACGCGATTCTCTAAGGTTAGCAAAGCATTAGAGGGTAACCGGCAAAACTAATACAAACTCAAGCAGTGCAACAATGTGAGAAAGAAACAACACAATAACAAAAAGGTGCAACTCAGTCCAGGTGAAGTTAAGCTCTTGAATTGTGAAGCAGGCCATCCAGTGCAGTGATCCATTGGCTCTAGTGCAGACCAGAAACAATCAGGCAAACGGGAAAACAGGGATTCTAAAACTAGTACAGACATGGGCACGTGTTAACAGATAATAATTGCTACTCCCACGGTATTCTACAAACATTTAGCTCTACTTTCTCACGAGTACTGTGCGTTCCAGGCTTTTAAAGTTCTTCCCATAGAAACGTGTTATCATTCATCTGCGTTAGGATATCAGTGCAAACTACTACTTCAAAGAAACTACAGAAAACAGGTGCGTTGGTGAGATGCTGTGGCTGCAAACAACTGAAAACATGGAAAACCAACCAAATACAAGAGATAAAACGAAATACAGTAAAAACGACGATAACAATAAGCAACTCTCTTTCCTTCGCAGTGTGTCAAGGGTCAATTGGTCCGGCCATGGTTTTGGGCAGTAAATTCAAGGGACATCGCCGTGCTAGCTTATTGTTATCTCACACGTGTGATCATGCATACAGAGGTTAGTGGTGTTCAATACAACTTAACCGTACATCAACAAGGGCGGGACAACCAACTTCAGCAGAGGGATTCGTTTAAGTATTTCATAAACGGGAAATTCTCGCTCTTTTGTGCCAATACTTAGAGTTCTGTTTTTTTTTCATTCTGCTTTTCACGGTTAGACTTCAAACAGATCTTACAAGGGGACAAGGGACTTCAAACTTCTCGCTTTCAGGGGAATGGGGACCACCCGAAACATCAAACAAACCGTGCCTTAAAAATCAACAGAAAGGAGATCATGCGGAAGTAGGGGATGCGCACGATGCGCATTTGCAAGCAACGAATAGATCCGGGGGGCAGAGTGCTGCAGAAAAGTTCTGCCACGCCCTCGGAAGCCAGGCAATTCATGCAAAATGATAACAGACTCACTCATGCAGAGACGATTGGGACAAACCAAGTTAGCAGGGCGCAACTGCTCAGCATGCTTCAAAAGTAGGGCCTTAGTAGGGAAGAAATCAAACTGTAACTGAAGGGGAACGGGAAAGAAACGGAAAGGAACAGAATAGTACGAAAACTTAAGGTGGTGATTCCCTTTGGTCACATAAAGTTTGCACCATTATAACTCATTCATTACTTGTAGTTAAGAAGCCATCTTTATATCAAAATGTAGCTTGACATTTTCTCTTTTTAATGCATGCCACGAAACTAATGTTGCTTTTCTAAAATATTTTTAATACATTTTAGAAGAAGTATAATTTTCCAGAATTTTTGCAGACTCAAGTAAATTTTTTCGCGAGACATCGGTTATATCATTCGATACCTCCATCAAATAGCTGGGGACGATTTTTTATTTATTGTGAAATCGCTCTTCGTAATAGAGAAATAAGCTGAAATGTGTGCGTAACCTGGATTTTACCTACTTTTTCCAAATTTGTCAAGCGATTACTATAGCTAGAAAGCAGCAATCGGGGCAACTAAAAAATCGTCCCTGGGTATATTTGTGCAGAACACATTTGTTCAGTATCAGCCCTCCAACTTGCATGGTGAATGCTCCACAATCTTTGGAAAAAATTGTTCGTGTTTTTGCAAAAACTACATTTTTTATGATAGCAGCCTACACGATAGCAGTTGGAAGACGATCATGCGTCGGATAATTTGTCCCTGTGAGACCTTCAGATCGACGCCCTTAGTTTGATTTTACGGCTTGCGTAGTTCAAGAAATGTTGGATTATTTGATTTCTGCAAAAATGACGTTTTTTCTACGCCAAAACAAGAAAAACGGCTATATCTCACGGTAGAGAAAAGCTAGAAACTTGCTTTAAAAAGCAAAAATGTGAAGCTCAATGAGATCTTTCGAATGCATATAGTCATAACTGTATAGCTGCTGCCAAACGTTCAAAAATTGGGAAAAACCACTCTGACCGGAAATCTCGAATTTTTGAATCCGGATTGCGCGGAGGGTGTTAGAACGCTAAAAGAACTTATTTCGGAAAGTTTCATCAAATTTCGTCTTGATTTACGCCACCAAATAACAATATGTGCCCAAAAGGAATCACCACCTTAAAGCGCCAGAAACAGTGAACACAAAGAGCGACACAGCATGACACCACCTCAGGACCTAACAAACTAGAGGGGGAATAAGGACGAAGAATACCTGCAGACGCAGGTCCACAGTAAACCTTTCCTGTATGGTAGCAGATCTTGATCTCCGGCGGCAGACAGGCGGATTCGCACAAAGGGCCTTTCTGTGCCTCAGACAGGAGCCACTCTCCCTCGGGACCAGGGAAATGGAGAAACCGATGGATTAGAGGACGGGGAACCGGCAGATCACCAGAATCAGAAGAATCAGAAGGGAACTGGATCTCAGGCTCTACAGAACTGTCAGAGGAGGAAGATGGGGAACTGGAGGATTCGCTGGAGAAATGACGGACGATCCAGGTAGAAACGCGCTCAGCCATGATACTGTAACAGAAAGGAAGGATGGTAAGAAACAGATAGACCAAATATTTGGAGGAGATAGACCTAGCGACTATTGCATTCTTGATGGTGGTGAACTAAGGCTCAAAAATGATCTTACTGGAATAGCATGAATATGAATCGTAACTAGGGGTAAGTTGGGGAGGAACCTAGGACCTTACAGAACATTAGGATGATAGACAGGACATTCACGGGACATGCGCATGCGAAAATCAAGCACATCATGCGGAATAATATCATGCAAAACATAAGGCATACGGGCAAGCAACAACTTAGCTTCATCGCATAACAATTGCATTCCATTAGTGTAATACCACCCATCAATTTCATGCAAAATGACAACATACGGAGACTGACATTTAACGTTAGGACAACGGTAAATCCCACCACCAGAGGAGGGAACAAGCTGGCGCAACCTCAGTTTTAGGGGATCTCGGGACAAACGAACATCATCATGCAACGGAAATAAGGTAATGGGGACACCAAAATAACTCAACGCAGTACGCCACCAGCACTCAACGCAAAGAAATGTGGAAACTTGTGCCAAAAGGGGACTTTGCAAATGAACTCGACAGTTAATTTTAAAAAGACTAGCCATACGAGGATCTGTGTAAACATCTACCGTTCCAGGTAACATTTTCAAACCGTCAGGAAGTGCGTTTGGTTCACGATAGGGCCCCTGCATTTCAACGGGGCAATCCATTCCCATGGGTTCACTGTCAACATCATCACCCTCAACTTTATCGACTGACGGAAAAACATCAATGATCAACTTTGGAGCCATGCTTCTCTACCACTTTCTAAAGTGCAAACATAGTTTCAACCTCTGATTCACTTCGTTCCCTTTTTTAACACTTTTTACCCTGTGCACGATGCGTCTATCAAAACATTTTGAGTACACACTAATAGCGAGATTCCGTGGAACCAAGATGGGAATCCAGAAATTCGGTAGCACAAGGTGGGGAGCGGTAAATGGGGGAAGGCGGGGGGGAGACCAAGGCCCCCTAGCGGCGGGGGAGGGGAAAAAGGGAATTGGGGGGGGGCGGGGAGGGAATTTTGATAGACGCACGAGTCATCAACGAAACCACAATTTTATAAGGTTAAACCTGACATCAGAATTTTAGGAACGCCGTTATAATGCTTAAACATGGGGTTACCCATCCCTTCCAGATTACCTTGAACAATACACAGTGCAGTGAGTATTAGTTGCATGCAACACAAACTAGCTAACATCAACAAACAAACAAACATATGATTAGTAATATTCCTGTAGCTACCTAAGTCATTGCATTTCAATCACATTACATAGAAACATAGAATCATTGCAGTCATGTCATTGCACAAAATACAGTAACAATAGTAAAATTTAAAAAAAATGGTTTTGCATTATTTTTGTTAGTTTTCGATATTATGTAACTTTTTTGGTATTTTTGTTAACAATATTACTTTTTCTAGTACATTTTGGGGTTTTGTCAAATAAAACTTTCTATACAAAAGTACAACTAACCCGTACAACAAACTTGCATATTTTTAAGATGTTTTTGATACAGTTTTCTACATTTTTATGGGGTTAAGTTTCAAAAGGAAACCCTAGCTTTTGGTTGCAGCGGTGTCTCAGATTGAACGTAAAATCGCTGCATTTTATAACATAGCTATACAAAATTTGCGGACCGTAACCTCTGCGAACTTTGCCGATACCATCGGAAGTTGTTGAATCCGAGGTGCTGTGCCCAACCTGGAGCGAATCGGCTTCACTTAATACAGCTCTTCCTCTTAGTACTGATCGTATGTACCGAGGCAATGCCCATCATGGAGCAACTTTGACATAATCCCAGTTCTAGATCGCCGGCTTTGGTGTTATTGCCGGGACCTCTTATTCACAAACAATTCTAAAAGTCGCAGTTAGAGCAGCTTAGGTCCAGCCAAGAATGGAACAGTTTACAGACTTTACAATTTAGTGTGCTAAGCACAGTGATAGAGCTGTACACTTTTAGAACAACCTGCCAAAAACATGTTCAGAAACAAAAGGTAACTTTACAAATTTACAGTAGATGCTATTTTACAAATCACAGTATGGTTTAGCGTCCAAGTGGTCACTCAGACGAGCGCAGATCCTTAATCGGATCTGAAGTTGTTCGCGTTAGACGCTGCGAACGACGAAAAGGGTTCTGAAATAACGGCGAAGGGCCCGAGAATAGAGGGCTATTCGCAAACAGTTTCTTAACATCTGCATGAGGAGGGGTCCTATCAGATGCTTCAGGTGGGGAGGATTGTCGCGAAGACCCACTAGTCAACTCAAGGGTGCTAATTTTTGGATCCTTGCCTGTAGGCCATTTGCCATGGAGGGGTTCCCTTACAGACAACACTACCATGAAGTGATCGCTATTGAGGTTATAGAGATAAAGAATGCAGCGTTCATACTCTTGTTCTTTTCCGAGGAGAGTTTCGGGTGTAAAAAGTTGCCAAGCCCATTCCTTCCCAAATTTAGAGTAAGACATTATTGGGGTGTGCAACCAAGCTGCAGCCAGGAATAACTCATCATCTGTAGCGAATTCTGCAGCTTTCTGCAATCGTTTCTTGGTTTCCTTCATTTCAGTAAACATATTCTTAAACCGTTTCTTATGCTCGTATTAAAGAGAAATTCATACAGATCCTGCCGAATATCGGCCCAGGAATCTTCTAGGCCTGTTAGCGCAAGGGAAAGTGCACGGTAATAGCAATTTCCATCCCCTAATACGTCTATAACCTCATAAGGTTCGTATAGCCGCATATGTTGCATCAAAACAGGTAAGCGGTGACGAACCCGGAAACCTCGGAGTGCGGCCATTCTTTGTTGCCACTTTTCGTCGACAGGATTAAAGAATTTGCGTCGATTGTAGTACAAAGGGTCCTGTTGCTGCGAAAGTGATTCGTCTGACAGGTATTGTGGCGCGTCGCTATCCTCACTTGCAGAATGATCACTCTGCAACCTGAGTAGCGGTCCCTTCCCTTTTTGCTGAGTTGGGGAAAGCGGAACCCTTTTCCCGGAAACTGAGGCCACATTCGGGCGCTCGTCGGGTGGGGGTTCTAGCTGCTGTGCACTCTTTCGTCTGGAGGCACGCGTCTGAGGTGCAGGTCGGTTTTCCTTCTCCTTTTGACGGTCGACGGCTGATTTAGTAGCCTCTTTGCTTTCCGCTTGGATGGGAGGGGCGATCGGCTTTTTAGCGGTAACAAGTTTCTTTGGAACCGTCGGTTCCGGTGGTTCAGAATTGGATTCCTGATCCTCATCATGCTCGTGGATAGGTGCTGTGATCACCCGGGGTTCGACACATGGAAGCATGTTATTGAACTGGATGTTAACACGCTTGGCGCGGCGATTCCCCGCCGGGTATACAGTAGCTACACATCCAAAAATTTTCTCTATCCTATATGGACCGGTTCTCTTATCGAGCAACTTATAAACTTGATCACGCTTAGCGACATTAGATGCCTTGATCAGAACTAAATCTCCCACCTGATAATTTGGCTCTACCGCTCTCTTATTGTACTGCTCATCCTGTACCTCACGGGCGGCGGCAGCTTTTTCGCGGGCCAGTGACCAAGCTAGCTGTATAGCCTCAGTGGCTTCCCGAACATAGTCAAAACCAGAATATTTGCGGTCGGTGGGGATTGACACGTTAGTGGCACTGGGTAAGACTGGATCCCAAGCGTGCAACAGGTAGTGCGGTGTCTCCCCGGTGGTAGCGTTTATGGAGGTGTTGTAGGCGAACTGACAAAACGGGACCATGTTGTCCCATTCTAGGTGGTTTTCGGAAACCGTGGCCAACATATCTAATAGCGTTCTATGCCAACGCTCGATCTGTCCGTTAGCGGCGGGATGGTACTTGGTAGTTTCAAGTTTCCGTGTCTGAACAAGTGCACAAATTTCCTTATTCAGAATTGCCACAAATTCCTTACCCTGATCCGAAATTAGAGTTTTGGGTGATCCGTATTGCAAAATGATAAACTCAAGAAAAGTTTGAGCCACTGTATAGGCAGTCTTATTCTTGATGGGTATAGCAATAACATATTTCGAGAATGCGTCAATGAAACTAAGGACGTGTTTCATCCCACTTTTAGAAGTTTTGGAAATATCCATCAAATCACAATGTACGCGCTCGAAAGGCTCTAAAGCCAGCGGAGGATGTCGCAGCAGGGCTCGAGGATTTCGAGGAGGCCCTTTTCGCCTTTGACACCGTGGACAAGATTGAATCCAATTTTTGACATCAGTGCGCATTCCAGGCCACCAAAAATGCTCGGCTAGCCGATAGAAAGTTTTGTTCTGACCACCATGCGCAGCATACGGACTGTCATGACACGCGGCTAATGCCTCCTCTTTAAGGACTTCCGGCACGGCCAAGACCTCCAGCGTAGTGTTGCGCATACGCTCCAGATGCACTAGGACACCTTCACGCAGGTCGCATTGCTCGGCTAGAGCAGCTATCCGCACAGCTCTATTGAAGTTACTCGGCAGTCGATGAGTTTGTTTGTACGTCATAATTTCCCCGAGGAGCAAATCATTTTGCTGCAGTTCTTGCAGTTTGCTCCAAGATTTGGGATTCAAAATTACATTTGAGTTGTCACTGACAGCGACTTCAAAAACATCCCCGAAGTTTGCGCTAAGTCTACCCTTCCGTTTCCGTCGGCCGGTTTCGGATGATTTGAATTCGGCGCGCAGCGGTTCACTTTCAGTGGACTCACTGTTCTCTGCCATCTTTTGGTGAGGTGGCGAGTCAGATTCCGACTCAAGTGTGGTCTGGTGAGATTCTGAATCATGATCCGATTCCAGCAGCTCTGGCCCAGGGGGCAGCCGCGGTTGTTTCTTAGGAGTTGGCTCGCTGTGTTCAGACTCGTCCGATCCGGAAGCTTGTGAAATTTTGGAAACTTTAGACCGCAAGGCGGACGTGCTCTTGCGGGCTCGATCTCGCGAAATTATCGGTGCGATTTCATCGCGTGTAGGTGTGCGGTCCCTCTTGATCACTACCGAGTTTATATGTGCTACAAACTCTTCGCTTTCCTCCTGGTGTAAAGGTACACCGTTGCGTTCGCTATCGCCTGTATTCCCCTTAACCCCGCGTGCTATGTCAGCGAAGAGCGGGTTGCGGGATAGTCCGTCCGCATTTCGCAGTTGGGGGTTATTTCGATGTTTTATCTCGAAATCATACTCAGAGAAGGTCATCTGCCAGCGGGCAAGTCGCGAATTCCGAGGGGAGTGTTTCATAAGCCACCGTAAGGCGGAATGATCGGTAAACAAGGTGAATGGGGGCCCCCCCATACAAGTAGTGTCTGAAATGTTCAATGCCAAATTTCATGGCTAAACATTCTTTGTCATGTGTCGAGTAATTTCGCTCGTATTTCTTCAAGGAGCGGGCAGCGTAGGCGACGGGATGATATTTTCCATCATCCTGCTCCTGAGACAACACTGCTCCCAACCCCAAGTCCGACGCGTCAGTATGAAGGACGAACCCCTTGGCTAGATCGGGGTGCGACAGCACGGGAGCTTCCACCAAGCTTTTCTTAAGCAATTCAAAAGCCTGCTGGTGGGTGTTATTCCAAACGAATCGAACCCCCTTCTTTTTGAGAGAATAAAGAGGGGCGGCAAGATGGGCGAATCCCTTAATAAATTTGGCATAGTATGCGCACATTCCTAGAAAACTTTCCACATCCTTAATATTTTTGGGGACGGCTAAATCGTGAATGGCCTGAATTCTCTCCTTTAGTGGCTCGACCCCTTGTTCAGAGATGATATGCCCCAGGTAGGTAACAGATTTCTTTAAAAAATGACACTTCTCCGGGTTCATTTTAAGATCGGCAGCGCGCAATCGATCAAAAACTTCCTGCATTATCTCTAGATGTTCCTCGAAAGTTTTAGAGAAAATAAGAATGTCATCAATATAGATGATACACTTTTTCCACTGAAGATCCCCGAGAATGCGCTCCATGCATCGCTGAAAATTTCCGGGCGCGCATTTCAATCCGAAAGGCAAAACATTATACTCAAATTGTCCGTGGAAGGTGTTAAAACTGGCCTTAGCTTTAGATTCCTCGTCCAGCTCAATTTGGTTAAACCCCTTGCTCAAGTCAATAGTAGAAAAGAATTTTGATCCTTTCAGTGAGGTCATAATATCATCTATCCTTGGTATGGGATAGACATCGGGATCACTGATTTTATTTACCTTGCGAAAATCAACGCACAGGCGCAATTTTCCCCCAGGCTTCGGAACGTAAATCATGGGAGAACTCCAGGGGCTAGTGGATGGACGAATTAGGCCATATTTTAGCATTTCCGTCAATTCCTCTAGAAGTGGCTGTCTAAGGTGTACCGGGAGTCGGTAAGGCGTGGCATAGATGGGCTTAGCTTCCCCCGTGTTAATATGAGCGCGAAAAATAGTACACTTTCCTATATCGAAAGGGTGTTGGGAGAAACAACTTTGGTTTGCATTCAATAATCCCAAAAACTGCCCCGTTTCCGAATCAGATAAATTACTTTGATCAAAGGAGATTTTTTGCATTGGCTCGGAAAGATCGGTGAAAGCACATGGTCGGATACTTTTGAACGCCTTCACTTGGTGAGAATGCCTTTCTATGGCTCGAGTGAGTTTATTCCGGAAATGATTGCCCAACCGGATAGTTTCCCCATGTTCATCACGCAACTTTGCATAGGGAGGGGTTCCCTTTTCGGATCCTAATTCCCGCCTAGGTACTACATTCCCGAGAGTGGTGTTCTCGTAGATGGTATGATCTTGACCAGTCTCGTTTCTCATAAGCACAGGTATGTGCTGTCTGCTCAAATTTACCAAAGCAGGCAAAACTTGCAAATTCGGCTGACCGAGCGCGAATTTGGTATTTTCCGGCTCGAAAATTCCTTCATAGTTTATTGGCTGCATGCTCTCAATTAAGGCTGGTACTGCCACCTCTGCATAGGCAGGTATTACCACCTTGCGCATGGCGGAAACCCTAAAGGCGGTTTCCGTCAGAGGAGCGTGTTGTATTAGTTTAGCTGTCATAAGCGGATGCGTGGCCTTTTTCAGCTGAAGCTCGCCCTTTTGAAAGTTTAGCGCCATTTCACCACCATGCGCTAGGATAAAATCAGTTCCAATGAGACAATCCTCAGCTAGTCCCTTAGGGACCAGGAATGTATGCATGATTTTCACTCCGGGTGTATCATAAAACCCAACAGGCACTCGCACTGCACCCCTAAATTTCAAAGTTTGTCCGTTAATTCCCTCAGCTCGTGGGGTGTGCGATAGTGGCAAGAGCGGCAACTTTAGCGTTCGTACCAAGTCTTCGCTCATTAAACTTAAGTTAGCTCCCGTATCTACCAAGGCCTGTATAGGCTGTTCACCTATGTCCACTAGGATCATGGGTAGAGGTCGATGGGGTACAGAGACAGCATTGGGGTCCTGTTCCCGTGGATGTTTACCCTGCGGCATTCCTCCGACTAGGTTTAACCCTCGTACCCGCTGTGTGTCCGGCGTCTGAAAAGGTAGAGTGATCCGAGTACCTCCCGGGGTTGGCCAGGTTATCGTATGCTGCCCTAAGTCTAGAGAAATTTCTCCTGGGAAAGTGATCATATAATCAGATCCGATAATACATTCAACGGTTAAATTATCAACTACCAAGAATTGCCATTTCCTGTTCGGCATTTGTCGTTCAGCTCCTTTAAAGAAAACTGGGGCTGTAACTAAACCGGCAACCGTGCATCGTTCCCCATTGGCTGTCCGTATGTACTGGGCAGGATCAGCTGCCTCCAAGCGGAGTCCTAGTCGTCTAACTAAACCCGAGGACATGGCCGAAACCAATGCTCCCGTGTCGAAAAGTGCCTGAACCGGTTGTCCTAAAATCACAAGGCTAATTAAGAGTGGTACCGTGCGAACCATCAGAACCGAGTGCGCGTTGACGGGTCTCCGGAAATTGCGGGAGGACGCCCGTGCAGGAGCACCACCACCTTGTGGATCCATTTCCACCACCTGCGGTCCCTTGCCCTTTCCTGGCCTTTTAAATGGACTCGTGGCAGCGTCGGAATGCTCAGTGCTAGCCCTACCCTTAATGCGGTCGTCCTCCGAATCAGTATTTTCCTTCGTGTCCTGCCGGGAAAACCTAACTATCCGACAGTCGCTACCCCTACGGTTCCCTATGTGTAGGTCTATCAGAGGGGAGGTACGACTATCCTGACTATCATCAGTGAGAAGTTGAGCACTTGCCTCCAGGTCAGCGCAATAATCGGACATGGATGAGGCAACTGAGGTATCTCGTGCTAAAGGGCGATATCCTGGAGTAGCCTGACAACGGTTGGCTGCTGCCTTTCGGACCCTATCTAACGATTCATTAACGGGCGGAGCCTTCGAGCGGAGGGGTATGGTTTCCTCCTCCGGAGAGACAGATCCTAATTCAACTGTAGGCTCATCGTCGTCGCTGAACACCGACTCGTTAACCCGACGTACATCTACGGGAGCTGAAATCTTAGGTCGCAGAGGCGGTGGACTTGGTCTAGGTTTCCTGCGCACCCTATCGCGGAATTTCCGTCCACAAGGAGTAACCCACCAGACGATTACACAGCCAATCAAGATAATTATGATTACTATGGTCAGGCCGTGGTTTAGCTGCAAGGGAATTAAAGGTAGGTGCACATATTTTCGCATCTGATTATGTATCAAGTTGCGTGCCTGTTCATTTTCATATTCCGCAGTAGAAAGTTCTGTGAAATGTAACGGGATCCGGCCCAAAGGCGCCGGGACTACAATTTCGCGTAATTCAGCAGTTGTCACTGTAGTTCGAGCAACTCCCAGTGTGCTGGTCAAAATAGTATTGCCGATGATCAGATGGAGATATTGCCCATGCTCGAACCACAGGGTGCCAGTGCCTGGCACAGCGACTCGCTCGCCCTCAGCAACATGATTTAGGGCCGGGGAGCGTGCGACGATAACTTCTGTATAATTCGTGCGGATCAGCACCCTAGCAGGGGTGGTACGATAAACTGTCGAATTGTCCAAACTTTAACTTGAACATATTCTGAACAACTAGCGTACTCCCTTTTTAGGGCCTCATCAGAAAATGAAATCAAAATTTGCAAACACTTTGCCTTCAAGCTAGTAACAATAGCGTTTGGTGGGCAGAACCAAAGGCCGGGAGCTGTCTTACATTCAGAGACATCTATCTCTCTCACCTCTCCCGTATCCAACCGCTGAGCGTAGTCAGGCATGGGTGCTAGCGCGGTGATACCCCGTTCCCTAGAATTGTACCCAACATTATGAACTGCATACAACGGTCGCACTTCCTGTTCTATGGGGACGGGCACTTCCAACATAAAGCCAAATCGTAGAGTTTCGAAATCAATTTTAATGGGATAAACTTTCCCGAACTGATACACCAAACTGGGCTCCTGTGACAGTAGCGAATTCCGAAGTGAGGGGTGATTTCGTATGATTTCTTTCAAAGTCTGCAGGTTTACCAAACTAGGTGTAATTTCCGAACGTAGTCCTGCATGCATCACTGAATTTAGGCCGTCCCTCAGGGACGAGGTGAAAATATGGGCCAGCAACTGCATGTAAATTTGTCTCATGTACGAGAAATTTGAACATCTGGCCCGAATTATCAAAGTGGTTAGGTCCTGTACCGTATGATGTAGAAATGCATAGATCTCTTCGTTTGCGTGCACAATTTTCTTGACTGAGTCAGTAATTTTGAGCTGCTCTTCTCGTAACGTATGAAAACCCTGCTCAACAGCTTGCACTTTCCCGTCCAACTTCCCCATGTGATAAGTATTGGCTAAACTATTGGCAATTCCCCCTATACCCAGGGCTCCGGCCAACAGAAACTCGATAAAGCGTTTTGGACGTTGGTGCGTATTTTCAGTCATAGCATAAGAAGAACACACACCTGGCGTTGATCTACAGAGACTCGCTAGCAATTTTGAATAGAAATGGGTATTCAGAACGCCGGAGTACAATTTCCGATATTCGGCTTTAATTTGCATAATTTCCTTACCTAGAAAGTCATGCTGCGGGCAACTTTGGTTGATCATGCGAACGCAATACTGATCGGCTTTGGTCTGTCCAGTAGTGAGGTCAATGCAGTCCTCTTCGCCCACTCAGGCGGTTTCCAATGTGGAGTTATGGGGGGTACGGCTAGTTGAACAATCAGCGCGAGATACTCTGTTTTTTGTGATATCACTCCAATTCCGGCTGGACTTAGGACTGCCCCCCAGCGCGGTAGAACTACTGTTCCAATTTTGGCAATTTCATCGGCTAGAAAGTGTGAAGAAGAAGAGTCAGAAACGGTTTGTGCCTGTGCCGAGGCAACTAGCGCGGTCATTAAAAACCAGAAAAGCGGCACTGCAAATTTTCGCATAACCCCCAAAGCCACATACACAGACAGAAACGGCATGCATAGCATAGTAGCAACAGTCCCTAGCTCCACTGGAGGGAGTCTCACACTCGTCTCAGTCACACTCTTAATTAGTTCATCTGTCCTAATTTCACATTGGATGCCAGTGGTCATGTTTTCTGTTCTCGAACGTTCACATTCACCAATTTTCTCATGACCTCGGTCAGTCAAATTTCTGGCGCAAATTTGGTTAGATGTAACTGGAACAAACAATTCCTCCTCTGTGGAGGTCATAGAACTGAGACTCAGAGATCGGGCCGGCGAAACATGCCTGATTTGGCTTCGGTTAGTGAGGCAAGTACACGTTAAGGGTTGCCGGCACATCATGACTTTGTGCTCAAAATGCGGCGAGACGAGACAGCGCCGGGCATGCATCATACAGTTCCGCGAAACATTCCTAACAGATCTAACTGTATACTGTTCGGACGAGTCAGAGCCAGACCGATTCTGTCGGCGATAACCGGAGGATCTCCCGGGCGGGTCAGAGTAACGTTCACCACCCCCCGAGTCCGAGCTACCGGACCATCGTCTTTGGTCGTTGGGGCTTTCCCTACCATTTTCATAACCGTGTCCCTGCGTCTTGGAATATGACACCGCGAACTTCGGTCCATATTCCCTTTTCATCTCGGCGGGCATGTTTTCCCTGGGATCTCGCCGATCCCAATTCTGGCGACGATCATAGCGATCGTCACGTCGGGGAGGGTAGTCATTGGAATTTTGCCCATCACGACGATCAGAATAATTACCCCGTCTCTCTCTCCAACTGGAATCAGAATTTCGGTTGCGTTCGTCACGAGAGTGGTTTCCCACATTCCTAGAATCTCGGTTGCGAAAGTCTCGAGAATAGTTTCCCGTATTTTGAGAATTTCTAAACTTTCCCGAATTTCCAGGCGGGTTTCGGTCAGAATTTTGATTCCCACCTCTATAGGCTCCTCCGCCGGGCTGGCGGCATTCTCTCCGAACATGTCCAGGTTTGTTACAGTTAAAACAGGTAGTACCGGGAGGCAATTCGCGACCACGGTCTGATCGGCTAGCACCTCCCAACTTTTTGTTAGTTTGTTCTAATTTGGATTGGGTTTGGTAGTGGGGAGAGAGGGGAAAAAAGGAGGGGTGCCTCTAACTCGAAAGAATTTTAGATTCGAGGGGAGGGGGTGGGACCCGAGGGTCGAGGGGGGACCGATTTAGACGCATCAAATAATCAGTTACGGTTTCTCCCCTTTTTCCTGCTTAACTTGAAACATCAAAGAAGACAGGCATGAGGAAGGCGGTATGTGAGGAGAAACCACCACCTCTTTGGCAGCTTTTACCAATTCATCCCAGCTCCCTCTGCTAGCTTTTGAACTGATCGGAAAAGTTCTAGGGCCCTCCCACGCAAGGAACTGGAAAAGGTAAGAATTGTCTGCCCTTCATCGAAGCTCATCACCTGACAGAATCGCTCATAATGCTCCACGTGCTCGTCGAAAGATTCTGAAGCATGTGCATGATAAACAGGGACGGAACTGTATGCGGCAGCCACGCCCTGTGCTCGA
>JASAND010005511.1:0-16734 GCA_030248195.1 Trissonchulus latispiculum
AGAAGGGGAGAGGGAACTTCAGCTTTTAAGTCAGAATTGAAAGTAAAAAATTAGTCCAGCCGGGGTTCGAACCGAACCAACTCACTACACCACAGGGCCATCAGCTGAACTTCCATATCAGGCTTATCAGTCTTTCCTATGCCTGCTTCCCTTACAGTATAACCTACTTCAATCAAATAAGAATAATAAGGGTTTCTTCAGTTCTAGTTTTTGCGCAGTTTATCATTTGGAGAACTGGTCACTTATCTGTTGACTGTGAAAATAGTTGTCTGAGTTCGACAATGTGATCGTTCCCTGGATGCGGGCCCGGCCCTCAAGCAGGCGCCCGGTTGAAGTGGGAATTCCGCCTAAAATTTCCATTGAAGAGTACGCAATTTTATGATCGGCCGGTTGCACCAAATCTGACTAACATGTAATTAGTCTAGTCTGTGTAATTAAGCTTTACTTGAAAAAATGTCATCATAGCATTTGGGAAAATACTGATTGGTTTAGAGCTAATCAGATTTTAATATCTAACTAGCTTGCTGCAACGGAGAATAGCTTATAACATTTTAGTTTTAATCATATTTGGTGTAGCCGGCTGAATGTGTACCGTTTGTTTACGTATCAAATGTGAGCTTTGTCAGCTAATCTGGCTTCGTTAGATTGGTTCGAGTAAATTAGTTCGCCTCTAAACATGCCAATTTTCGAATGAACGTTCTTTGAAAGATTATTAATCAAGAACTCTAAAAGCAGGAGACGGAAACCAGACTTGTGGAGCATTTAATACTCATTACATTCAGTGTAGACCCGGCACAAACTAACAAAGACTCGAATCGAAAAAGCGAACACCCAATTTGGTGAGATACTTCAACCAGAGATGGAACCGGGTCACCGGGTCACCGGGTCACCGGGTCAGTTCGGGTCACTTTTTGGACCGGGTCACCGGGTCACCGGGTCAAGAGCTTCGACCCGGTCTTGACCCGGTTTTCTAAATTTATCACAAATTTTAGAATTTTTTGGCTTACCAAGCTAAAACTTTAGCTTACATTTTTGCTCCATATGCAATATTAATTTGCTTTTTTCCGATATTTTAGTCTTGAGCATTTTTGCTGCTTGAGGTTATTTGAATCTATCTGTATTTGGCAGATTATTGTTTAGCTTTATCAGTTTCATGATTATTGTACGAATCTATTTAGTACCACATGTTTTCACACTATTTTGCAGATTATTTTCACAACCAAGGTGGATGTTTGCGCAATACAAAATAATAACCAATTTTTTAAAGTTCTCCGTGTTTTGAGACCGCACTTTTTACACTTTTCACCATTACTTGGACTGATTTCCCAAAATTTCGCAGACGGATAAATTATTGGTTTTGCCAACTCATTTCTGCATTAATTTAAAAAATGTTAGTCTTATTAAATATATACTTTTCAAAAAACCTAAAGCAAACATATGTATGTCATAGTTATTCTTTTTGGGGTGGTGATGAAACATGGAAGCCAAAAATTTAGCCTTCCTAGGCAAAATCAAAAATTTTTTGCAGATTTTGGAATTTTCTGGAAAACCGGGTCACCGGGTCACCGGGTCAGGGCTCAACCGGGTCACCGGGTCACCGGGTCAAGCTAGAGTGACCCGGTTCCATCACTGACTTCAACAATAACTTGGCAACTTTCAATGCAGTCTGAATTCTTTTCTGAATATTTCTAAATACTATGTCTCCAATGTCTCCATGAAAGCAACACTGAATGTGTAAAGCTAGTCCATATTCTAAACTACAAACACAAAGCTCAGAAATGTGAATAAACGTAAACAATACTGCTAACATAGCAAAACCATGTAGAACAATCTAATCTAATAAAATGCCACTTTATTGATAATATATATATATATTGAATTTAAACATATAGTTTAATATGCATAATATGTTTAACTGATATTGTAATCAAACGCTGGAATACAAGTCCACCTGTGACGCTAATTCATTAAGGCTGACATGCAGACTTCTATATGTATGCACTCATTGCCAAGTCTTGCGTAACTCTCGTTACAGAAACAACCCGAATGACACTTCTTGTTAAAACAGTTCCCACCAGAACTTGGTATGCCGTTAGTGCACTGCATCTCCTCACATCCACACTTGGAATAGTGTTCGCCGTAAGGGCAAGCGGCTAAACATATGGCAGAATTTAATGTTAGTAAATGTGTTTTTACAGCCACCTCACCCCAGTCGGTGCTCCGGTTAGGGGTAGTGCCAGCTGAGAACGTAAGCATTTTTGAGGGAAGGTGGATGCTGACACTGAATAATTGCCATAGCAATTACCCGAGGTGTTCTACAAGGCTATCAGTATATACGTCCATTACGTCCACCGTAATGGAGGTGCTGTGGTAGCTCCACCAGACAGGCGGCCACTAGAGATGAGCATTTCGGCCCGTCGGCCCGCCAACCAATGGTTGGGCCGACTCCCATTGGTTGGCGGGCCGACGGGCCGAGAAGTGTTTTTAACAGCGGGCCGAAACGGACCGGATCAACTCTAGAAAATGTTGTAAAATCACTAAAATCAGCTACACATTTACTGATTCTGGTTATTTTATGGCAAAATATAACATTTCCCAGCATAATTTAGACTCTCCATCTTGCATTGAAATTTGAAATAATATTGTTAGTAAAATTTTGGCATTTGTCTTTTGGCCAGGCTGGGCCGAATTTTGGAACGGGCCGGGCTAAGCCGGGCCAAAAAATTTTGCCAGCGGGCCGGGCCGGGCCGAGCAAATTTTGGAGCGGGCCGGGTCGGACAGGGATGGCAGGGGTCCATCATGAACACGTTTTAGGCGACGGATTTAGCTCATTTTCACACATAAGTTAGTCACATTATGTCGTGCATATCAAGTTTAAATTTTGAGTTGCTCCGTTAAGTTCTAAGTTATATATGGGACAGCAAACTGTGTGCAATTTTAATACAAGCCAGTATGAGGTTGCTGCAGCCAACTAAGGCAAGTTTTCATAAATCTGCTTCACAAATTTAGCTTATTTTGTTGTACGCCATTAAATGCTATTAATAAATACCTTTTCGCACAGCTTCAAATCGAATGGGACTTGATCAGAAGCTTTTTTAAAGAATTTCTCGGAAAAACATGGCCCTTTTCCTCCTGATGTAGTTAAATGTTTAACAATGTTAAATGTTAAATGTTTGTTTTCACACTGCTTAACTTAAAATGCAAGCATTTCCGAGCCCAGAGTTTTCATGAGAAGAATTCATCTCTGCACTGAGAGCTTTCGATTAATGTAGCATGTATTGCGCTATATAGATTGATCCTAAAATGCCTAACTTTCGAAAAAACAGTAATTTTCACAGTTTTGCACAAAAAATCTTCAAATTTCTAGGGAACTATCAAACTATTGAAACTATCATTTCATTGAAACTATCATTCAAACTATCATTGACTCCGACAATTCAGGTACAACGAAACCATGGAGTTTAGAATTTTCGTTTAGGGCTTTGAATTAGAGTGTTTTACAATTTTCCACTGTTTGCGTCAAATAAAACTTTTTAAAATTTCCAGGGTCCTAAACCAAAATTCTACTTTCAGCCTGCCGCAGTTTATGATCATAGCTACATTATATATACAAAATTATACAGATTCATAACTTTCCGTCGAGAGATCTTTTTGACATATCGCCACTTTTAAGCTTCCTATGCTTAATACAGGAAGACCTCTACTTTGAGGTGAGATTACTCAACATTTTTAAAACTAGTTATGTCCCAGTCACCGGTTATTATATGTGAAACTGAGTGAAATCCCAGATGGTCAAAATCGTCCGAAAATGGACCCTCCCCTTAATCAGTTCTTTTGATTTTATGAGGTCTGAACGAATTCAACTAGCAATCGTTACTTTGGGGTAAAAAACACTTTAAAATTGTGGTGGAAGCCTGTCAAAAGCTCATATTTGCATTTTTGAACTTGTTCTTTATCCCTCTTCTACCCAAGACTTATCGAGGAAAGCGGCTGAAAATGACCAGTTTTGCATTTTGGGCTGCCTTTTTTTACTGAGAGCTCCTACAGAGCTGGGACTGCCACCAATCGATAGAAAATTGATTCCTCTTTATTTTATAATTCCATATTTAAGGGTCCCCGATGAACCCAGAAAAAGTTAGGAGTCGTCAAAATCGGGGGAAGTAGGAATTTTTGCTAAACTTGCAAAAAGGCAACTATTGATTTCTAATTTAATCTGCGTAATCTCCCCTATCACCTGCTAGAACTGCTTTGCCGCCTGACGAATAAATATGCGATAAAAATTTGGCGAAAAACTAAAAATTTTAGATTTTCCGTGAATGAAACCCGGAATTCCGGAGTTTTCCGGATTTTCGAAATCTCGAGTTCTTGAGGATTCTAAAAATATATACACTGTTGGGGTTTACTCCAAAGGTTAATCTGCTATAAACGGTCGAAGTTTGTACACACATTTTTTGGTCGTACTATAGTTTTTGTAACCTCGGATTTTATGGCGATAATAAGAAATAATAACTTACGCTCACGGTTGGCACTAACTAGTGCAACCAGGGTAAAACATAATATAATTACCATATTCATTGCGAACAGAGCACAAATTTAGAAACGTTTAAAGTGCTGTACCTATAAAGCGAATTTAGACTTCATGCAGGTTTTAGTGTGTTTAAGCTTAGCCTGAAAAATTGTGATATGGTTTCTCAATGACAAAGGATTTAGCCACATTTATACTATTTTTAATCCCAACTAAAATGCTGCCAAGTGCCAACAAACTGAAACTGAAACTGAATTGCTTTTCCAGACTTTGTGCCCATGAAATTTAATATTTTGTTTCTTTGAGTTCAACCTAACCAAATAGGTTAAACAAAACGCTGCATAACTTTTATTTTCTGTCAACAACCTTCCTTCGTCTCATCAGGTGTCATTAGGATTGGCTAAAAAATCAGGCTAACTGTTTTCCCAATTGTTTTCCATTGTTTTCTATTGTTTCCATTGCTTCCTAGCTAGGACTAAGGTTTGCAGGAAACTGGAGCTCCCGTTTCTCACTGTAATTGATTGTTTTGGTATGCTGCTAGAACCTGATCAAAAGTATTGAGCAAAATTACGGCCACTAATCATTTGCGGTCGAAACTGCATATTTTAGTCTCATTGCAGTCCCATTGCTCTGAAAACGATTGTATTGATGTTAACAAAGAGAAACGAGGACACCTTGTAACATCTTATATTTTGGTTATGAGTTGTGGGCACTGTAAAAGGCACATTAGCAACAACGCCATAGAGTCTTCAGGGCATGTATTGATACACACTTCGCTTCCATGCAAGTGTGTCATGTCATGTCATTGGATAAAGCACATCTCTTTTCCACATTGGCATCTTTCATGAACTGCAGGTGACCGTTGTCTTACCCGAAGGCAGTAGCGGTGACTACGTTATGGTTACCCTACCCTAAACCTATCATTTATTTTCATATTTTTAAAGGAATTTCAGTTCTGTAATACTTTAAAGTTTCTTAAGCTCTTCTTAGCTCTTACCTCCAAACGTATATATTCTTTAACCTTTATTTTCAACTGTGTGAACATAATTCCAAATGTATACATTCTCTATTTATGTTTAACTGTGTACACATGAAATCATTTATAAATAGTTCAAATTATGGTCAACATAACCAAGAGGTACAGTTTCTACGGTTTTTAAAAGCTTTCGTTTGTCAAACGTTATCCGGGAAGCCATCTTGCTATAATTATTGGTCAGTTCTGCGGTTTCTTTACTCCTTCTTATGGAGAAATGATCCACTGTGGTAGTGTCGAAGTAAAACTAGTCGTACGTGTGAGTAATGACATACTCCAGGTAGATGAGCATTTCTTCCCGTCGGCCCGGCCCGGCCTGCGGGCCGGGACGGGCCGGGCCGAGCAAGGATTTGGAACGGGCCGGGCCGAGCAAGGATTTGGAACGGGCCGGGCCGGGCCGCGCCGAGAAATTTTTTAACTGCGGGCCGGAGCGGGCCGAAACGGGCCGGATCGACTCTCGGAAAGTTGTGAAATCACTAAAATATTTACGCATTCTGGTTAATTTACAGCAAAAGTTAACATTTCGTAGCATAATTTAGCGTTTCCACCATGCATTGAAGCCTTTGAAACAAAATTGTTAGTAGAATTTTGGAAATTTTCTTTTGGCTGGCCGGGCCGGGCCGAATTTTGTTAGCAAGCGGGCCGGGCCGGGCCGAAAAATTTTGCAAGCGGGCCGGGCCGGGCCGGGCTGAGCAAGGTTTTGTGACGGGCCGGGCCGGGCCGGGCCGAAAAAATCCGGCCCGTGCTCATCTCTACCAGGTAACGAGAGCAAACTCTCTATTCTGCGCGTATCGTCTAACCTCCCCATCCCCAACTTACCCTTCGCACTCTCCTTCTATAAAGGTACAAGTGTTTAGTTTGTGTCATGTGGACTGATAAATAAATAAAATTTGTCCTGAAGATTGCAAGATTACTTCCCAGGTGTGTCATGCCTAAACTTCCGAACCTACGCACCCTAGTCGAATAAGATAAATTTCAACATGAACTTTACCTTTTCCGAATTCGAATCACATCAAGAAGTCGCAATGCAAAATATAAGTTTGACAAATTCCAAAAATAGCGAAACTCTCTTGAAATTGTATATACTGCGTAATAGACATCAGTAAAAACAAATTTGACTAGGGGGACGGCTACTACCTACCATTGCGAAAAGCCAAACTCAACTGAACTTTGGCACAGCACAGCATAAAAGGATGGTATAGAAAATAATAGGCATAATAAACAAGTATGCTCCAAATGGGCCTTTATTCCTTTGTAGATTTGTTATTTTTCAATTGCATAAATTAAGAACAAGCAATATATTTATTGAACTGTAAAATAGCTAACTGGCTATTGTAATTTGCTATGCAGCTTTAAACTGATCCACACTGTTCTTTCGGTATGCAGGCTCCTTTGTGTCTGGCATAGCCGTCGTTACATGAGCAGCCCGGAAAACAGCTGCGGACGCACGGTCCATAGGTCGCCACACCATTGAAACATTTAAGATCGCACGCTCCTCCACACCTGGCAAAGTGCTGGTTAGCTGGGCAAACAGCTGAAATAAGAAAGTCTGACCCGGCTTATGCGACAGAGGCGCTATAGCCGCTGAGTGTAATTCACCATCGTTGTGGCTTATGCTGCCCCAATTCAGGTTTAACGAAAAAACAGAACTGCTGAAGAGTAATTCAGCCTAGAATCCGACAACGAAAGAAAGGTTCTTCCTGCAGCGCCTCAGAGCAGCAGTTCTCCTATTCTAGCTCAGCTACTTTGATCACAGACAACACCATGCAAATTTCGGGATTTGCATGATTGCATGAAGTCAATGCTTTACCATAACTTTAGCATCATTTACTCATAGTTTCTGATTTTGCTGATACTGATTTATTAAAAAATGAGTCATTAAGCAAACAGGTTATTCTGATTGTCTACAAGAATAAATACTGCTGTACGGAAATAGCAGGTTTAAAATTTCAATTAGTTTAGTTATAGCAAGAGTACATAATACATAAGAGTATGACAAGCGTCATACGCTATGATCATAAGGCTGCTACTTCCTCTGCACACTATCGGCCGCCCCCCCCCATAAATAGACCCCTCAGCCCGCCCCTACGGGGTCCAAACGAGGGGCCGGGCTCGTACTTGTATGTTTTGTACGCAGATTTGCAAATCATGCAAGCTTAGACTAGCTGCACAAACTGGGCGCTGCTCAAGCATATCGTATATCGTAATATCGTAATAAATATAAAAGTCATTCTGCGCAGCAGGTATGCATTTATCTAAATTGTAAATCAGAGGATTACTATCCGCCTGTACACAATTTTGCTTGTTAAAAATGATTTATTTTCGGAAGCCGTTAAGAATTTCAAAATAATATCTAACCTGCTGCATTGGCAACGTCGAAGGCTGCAACCGCTGAAAGCAGTACCAAGATAAATGCAATCATGGTTATGCGGTGAGTGAATCTATTGAATGCATTAGGTACATAGCTTGTCTTTTATATAGGCCCTAAGTTTGACATTTGGTAAAGGAATTACCTCAGATCACACATACGTCAGAAGCAACCTAAGCGGATCAGCTTTAGGTGAAGCAATGAAAGCTATCACTGCTAACTCGTTTTCATACCAAATGTAAAATCGTAGTTAATATACACCTTCACGTTGTTTGTTTTGCTGAGTTGTTCAACCTTCAGTTAATTTTTACTTGTTTTGTTTAAGGCGTCGGTTTGATGTAAATTTGAGTATACCGACTTCAGTTTCCACTATGATTAATATAGAGTTTTGGAACAAAAAGTTAGTGGTTTCGGCAGGAAAGAGGATACTAATTTGTACAGTTTTAGATCAACAATTATTATACTATAGATCAACAATTATTACTATTTCTAATGGAACAGCTAACCAAAAACGCTTTCAGTAATTAAACATTGGCCATTTCACTAAAATTGATTCAACTTTGGAATAAATATTTCACTTCATTTGATTTAAGGTTGTCATATTTGTACTTCGTATAAATAGACCACCGCTTGGCGTAGAAATTACAGTTCTTAGTTCAAAATATGTTTTGGCAGTGACTGGATGCTTGTGAAATAATTCATTTTGCCGGCGAAGGTAGCCCGCTCACCAAAACACAGCGGAAAATATGTTGCTTTCACACATCCAAGATTACATTAACATCCCATATGACACATCATGTGCACACAGCTCGCACAAGGTCGTGTTGCACCTTTGAAGCATACTGACTCCCATCCACAGTCAGAGTAGTCTTGACGTGGTGGGCAAACAGATAAAATTACGCTTAGTTACGCTAAGTTTACGACAAAGACCAGAAAGCAACAATATGTGAATCCAATTCACAAAACAGTATGAGCATAGTTTCCAACAGGTACCTCAGCAATTAGTTTTGCAGGTGTTGCACTTATTTGCCTTTGTCGTGATGCGGCATTCAATGCGTTTGACTTTATCAGCAAAACCAAAGGTTGGAAACTGATACAAGTATAGTTTGTAGCACGGTTTTTCGTGCACCCACAGATATCTACGTTCATCTGCGGGAAGCTCCAAGCGTACGACAGGCGTGCGCGAAGCGCACGAGTGTCGCACACGAGGACTCTCCGCCCGATGAATTTACAAAACTGTGAATGCAAAACCGTGCTACAAAGTACTTGTATAACGAATAAGGCATAAAACCTTTGTCACCACGGTAAAAACCTTTAAAATAAATAAATATCAATTTTACTGAGATAAGTACCCCAACTATATTTACCTAGTTTTGGTTCCAAAAATAAGTAGATTGTGTTAAAAGCCATTAAAATGCAAAAATATAATTTTTATCGAGATTAGATCACATACTAATATTACGTAATCTCTGTGCTACAAATTATTTGTAGCACGCTGCAGCGTGCTAGAAATAATTTGCTGCACGGTGCACGTCAGAGGGTGCTCTCATCTATATGTAGGAATTAATATGCCGTTGAAAAAATAGTACGAGTTATACAATAACGCTTATGGGTATACATAAATTGTTTCGAAACTGATTGACATTATTAATGCAGCCGCATACATAAGACACCAAAATTTTGAAGTTTTGCCTGGTGCGAAACTTGTCAGTTTGTCAGCACGCGTTCTTTTGCGGGGAGCAGACGGGCGTTGCCGTTAGCACAGAGCGTAGTTTTTGCTCTGATAACATAGAGTGTGCCTTGTGACTCACTCTTATATGATATACTATTGATAATAATACGAAATAAATTAATAGTATCTAAAGAATTTGAACAAAAGATGTCAATTTTAGAAAACCTTTCAAAATGATAGATTTTTCGACAAAAATTAAGAAATTATACTAAAAACATCCGGCGAAGCGTAAAATATTTCGGAATTTCATTGTCAAAACCTATTTTGCCCCTTGTTTTATTATCCCTCACCCCTTGCCCCTGATGGCGGCAGGGCTTATTCCTTGCCGGGCTTACTCCTACCACGCCTATCCTACTTACGCCTAATCGTTTTCAAAACTCCAATTCCTACTTACGCCTAATTCTTTTTGCCAAAATTCACATTCCTACTTACGCCCGGAGAATGTATACGCAAAACTCGGATTCCTACTTACGCCTAACTTTCTGAATTTGTTCCTGAGGTTGTTATAGTTTTTCTTAGGATGAATTTACCATATATGATCCAAATAGCGAGTTTACGACTGAAATTCTTAAAGCACACCTTAACTTTTTTAAATTTTAGCGTAAGGGTATATTTTTTCAGGATCAAGCAAACAATTCGGAGGGTGGAGTTCGTTTTCTTGAAGGCCACTTCGGCACAATTAACCAATTTGTACCTTACTTGTATTGATCAAATTTGTATGCAGCTATTTCTATTGTTATCTGATTGATTACTAATAAAATTTTATATTTTTAAGTAAATAAACTTTTCAATGGGCACCAAGAGAAACCAAAACTTTTTTCTAATCAATCTAGCTTCAACGTTGTATCCAGGAGTTTTATGGATCATAGAACACGAATTTAAATCAGTTTTTCAATTTAGCATTTAGTTCACAGTATAAACTAATATCTTAACCTTACAAATTTAGCTTTTCTGAACTAAATAAATGCTGAACCGCAAAACTAACTACAAATGGTACAGTGCACCATTATGTACAACTTTTCAACCAGATACATTTTTGGTTCCCCTTGGCGTTAGTTTAGCTAAATAAATGCATAGCTGACGAAAGATCATTTGTCTAAACATCACGTTTGAAATTTAATTGAATTTTAAATAAAGATTTCAAAATAGATTATTAATTCCACACATCACTTACATTGTAACATTGTATAAAGTCTATTCGGTAATGACATACAAGTACATTACGGCAGAGCATTTGTTTTAGGTGTAAATAGAATTGTGAGTTTTGCAAGGAAATATTTTAGGCGTAAGTAGGAATTTCAGTTTTGAGCTTTAGGTGTTTTGTAAGTAGGCGAGTTTTGTAAGTAGGATTTTCAGTTTTGTTATTTCGAGGCGGAAACATCGAACGCTAGACGTAAGGGGGACAGGCGTAAGTAGGATACACGCTTGTTGGCTTGCGGCTGGCGGAGGTCTTAGATCTCCCAGCACTCCTGGAGTTAACCTATTATTGTCAGTATTTTTAAACTCATAAGCTTACCGAGTCATCCTTCAAAAACATATTCACCCGCCTGTTCAAACACAAATGTTCTTGGGCCCACAGTGTCAAGGCCGAAACCGAGTTTGCGCTCATAGCACATAAAATCACAATGGTTTATTGATTTGACCTGGGTTTAGATGATGATTACCTTGGCTGCAGACATGTCTGCTCGACAAGGCTGTCTGCAGTGCTTGTATTGAGTTCGTTAAATCAGTAAACCTTGAAGTGAATGTTCAATAAATCGTTTACTTACTGCTAGCGTTGGTAGCATCTAATGTGATCAGTGTAAAACAAATTATTATGATTTCATTCATTGCGAACAAAAGACCAGATGCAAAATTGGTAGATCCTTCGCTTGCAGTGCTGTTGGACAAAAACAAAATTTGCATTAAACAGGCTCCATTTGCATTCAAACTAACCCGAAAAGCTATGATAAGGCTTTATGAATGAGTAAACACATTAACCATGGCTGGAAATTTATTAGTTGACAGATCAAATATTTTCACAAACCCAACTAAATTTTTATGAGATCATTATAACTAAAATCAACGTAAACAAGGGATTGAGTTCCTGATTCAATGTTATAAAGTATTCTGTTTTAGTTCCTTAGATGCACCTGCTCAAAAAGGAAAACCATAGCATTTATTGACAAAGTAATAGTTAGAGTACATAACGATAAGGGTTGGACAGTAGCCAAGCTCTGTGTTCAGCTCTAGGTACTACCACAAACGTGTAGGTACCGTAATCTTGGAGCCGAACTGTGAGTGCCTGTCCTAAGCTAACCTTTGAAGTCTGTATAAAATATATATTTTTAGAAACCTCAGAAGGAGGAGAATCAGCTCAAACCATCACATCCGGTCTATATCCGGTTACCGGATACCAAGTCGAAAAAACGCTTCAGATTCGGAAAGAGAATGCTATTTAACTCATACTCTAGTATATTGGTCCTTGGCTCAAGACATTTGTGAAAATCCGGTCACAACGGGACCATGTCACAACCGGATGTCTAGGTCACAGAAACTGTACAGCAAGATTGGTAGGTCGTACAGTTTCGCTGATTAAATGTTTGGATTTCTTGGTTCGAGATTAGTCTGCATAAGACATTTTGTCCGCTTTGGTCCAAAATTGCGTGATCTGTGGTCGCATTCGGCTCTTTTTCCGGTCTGGTGCCCAGTATCGCGGATACAAGATGTCCGTTTTTGGCACAATGAATATTTGGAGGCTAATTTCATTTTACCAGTGTAAAGATAATTGAATATGCGGTCGATTTCCGGTTCTGAGCTTTGAAATTTGAGATCTCATGTGCTATTATCTCAGTATCCGATTGGTCCGAAAGTCAAATTATTTCATTGAAATGATATTTTGTCCAACAATCAACCATAACAAGCATCAACCTCAAACTACTTCATTTCTGCCGTAATGTTTGAATGATAGCGTTTTAAAAATGGTTCAAAAATAAGCTATATTGCATGCGACAAAGCTAAGCGTAAGGGATCAAATCTCATGTCCGGTTTAACAATTAGACAAAACAAGCAAAATCAACCCATTTTTAAAACGCTATCATTCAAACATTACAGCGGATATGAACTAATTTGAGGTGGATGCTTGTTAGGGATAGATCAAAAATCATTTAAATGAAATAATTTTACTTCTGGAGCAACCGGATACTGAGAGCCCATGAAATCTCAAATTTGAAAGCTCAGAACCGGAAGTCGACCGGATATTCAAATACTTTGACACCGGTAAAATGAAAGTAGCTTCCCAAATATTCATTGTGCCAAAAACGAAGATTTTTTATCAGCGATTCCGAGCACCAGACCGGAAAAACCGTTATACCGTTTTTTCGAACCGAATACGATTATAGACTACGCAATTTTGGTCCAAAGCGGACAGAGACTAATTTCCACCCGAGGAATCCAAAAATTCAATCAGCGAAACTGTACGACCTTAACCTTCTTGCTGTACAGTTTTGTGACCTAGACATCTGGTTATTGGCCATGGGCCGGATGTGACCTAATTTTCGGAAATGTCTTGGGCCAAGGACCAATATACTATTGGTCCCCGATCCAGTTGTGACCCCAATCTTAAATGACCCAATAGGATTACCAGATCAAAACTGACACTAATGGTGGTGGCCTTTTTGTGTTGTGTGTTTTCTTAAATCAATTTCACGGAGTTTGGGCATTTTTTAAAGATTTTACAAATCAAGTAGGTATATTTAATGGTGTTCCAGCTACCCTATCGCTTCGAACAGTGCCGTAGGCTCTGCTATTTTGTGCTCAAATTGTAGTCCTATGAAAACTTTTGAAGCTGCATAGGGAACGGCTGGCTGTCCGTGACGGAGTCGTTTTAGCATTGCAATATTCACCAACAACTCCAATAATTTACTATATACACAGGGAATACTCGCACCAAGGCTCACGGATGAGGCATATTCGACTTTTCTTTGCATCCGCGCAAGCTGTAATATACACCTATCTAAGCTCTCTAGATATGTGATCAGCAGACGGAAAGTCATGCTGTATCACTAAATTTTGAACAACAATATCGCATAAACGTGCTGGTGCAATGATACTTTTGCCTTCTATCTACAAACCTATAACATTATTTTCAGTATAGATGTTCTCCAAATTTAGTTTAACGATCGTTTTACTATTAATTTTGCGAAGTCCATCTTTACACAGTGTTGGAAATACGTGAAAGTTTAGCCATATCTCTATCTACGTATTAAATGCGAGATGTTGGAAATCCTTGTTCTCGAAAAGTGTTAATAATTCGATGATGTTATTAATAATAAAAATTCATCCTCTATGCTTTCGACTGCAGCTTGCGAGTCATTATTCGTTTTAAGATTCTTAACAATAAAAATCAGGTTCATGATCAGATAGTGTCGGATCAATCAAGGAATGGGGGAAGTGGAGCGGAGCAGATCGACAGTCATCTTTGTGTCCACATGACTACTGTGAAATAATTATCCGAAGTTTGCAGACACTTTTTGGTCATTCGTGCTATGGTTCTCCTATTTCACGAAATTTCTGCTTTGAACAGCAAGGGCAGACCAAGGAGATAAAATCCATCAATTGAATTTATAACAAAAAGAGGTAATTACCTCAGGCCAAGTCCAAACTTCCTGCTCAAGTTTAGCTCGAAGCTTCTCAATCAGTCTCGGAGAGAGAATACTATTTGGTGAGGATAGGAACTGCTCCACTGCTACACTGACGAATGCACATTCTTGTTCATTAAAAATCTGCCCATAATCTAAAATGGCCATGATTGCCCTTTGACTGCTCTTGGTCTCCAATCTTTCATGGATAGGACTACCGTTAAGGTTTAAAGAATTTCCAGCAGGTCATGCTTCTGTATTCGTTTCATGTGCCACAGAATTGAATCGAGGAAGCATCCTTGATAGTTTATCTGTCCAGAAATGAGCTGACACTACGTGTCGAATTCGATTCAGAAGATCAGACATCGTATGTCTTTAAGAGAATAGCAACAGGTGTAGCGGATCAAATCTAATTATTTATAAATGTTCTACACTACCATATATTTACCATATACATGTAAATGTTGAGTGTAGCACCGCATTGCAGGATATTCGTAAGTTCGCATAAAGTGCAGTCACAGCACGTAGTGCAGTATGGTTGTAAATCAACTCAATCGCAGTCACCGCCGCGTCCTTTCATGTTTTATCCTTTCATCCTTTCAGACCATTGATGTTTTATCCCACAAATAAATTACCGACACTGTACAAACAAACCCACTCAGCAACTCTGGGAAGTTTCTGTTGGCTGTCTTCCGAAGCACAACTGTACTTCTAAATAGTTGCATTTGTGGTTCGTCCAGTGTTAGAAACCTGTTGATATAGTCAGACATTTGAGAGGACATGTTGAGAACTGTTGTCTGTGGATGACTAGTACTGATTATCCAAGGAACCAGATCCATTGTTCCACCGGCAAACTCTAAAGAAGTACGGAACCGTGTCATGTATGAAATTCTGTGTCCGCTTGCATGCGGAGTGTATAGTGTGTTTGAAAAAATTACACAATTTCCATCACGAGTTTTTTTAGGGAAAAGTGTTAGCTACTTTTGTGCTGCTCCAACTGGCTGTAGTTGCAATCAAATGCGCCTAGATTGAACGATAGTGCTTTGAACTGATTTTTAGGTGACGGATTAAACGGATTAAATTTAATCATTTTATGAATACACAGTACTTTTATGATTAAAGTTGAATCCGCAACATGCTTAATCCGTCGTTACTCTATGAATATGTACTGGATTTTCCTTTAATCCGGCAGCATTTTATGAATTGGTTTTTATTCGGCAGATTAAGTTGATCTGTTTAAGTCACGGACTCAACTCTAATCCGTTTAATTCGTTTAGATTGACTTTGTTAATCCGCCAGGTACGGCCCGCCATACTTCCACCTGCGTTAGTTCCAAAGCGCAGTCGTCTTGGACATGCGCTAATGGCGTATCTCCATCAACGATAACAGCAACAGCGGCATGCCGGCATGGGTTTTGTCCTGACTCGATTCGGTCCAAACTCTCTATTTGATTTATATCGGCAATGTCCGCGGTGGAAAACCCTAATGAGACATGAATTGGTCATGCTGATTCGGCTACCACAGAGCCAGTCGCATTCCGTAGACTGATGTCCGTCTGAGACTTCTTTTTGGACTCAGTGTCCGTTGGGCAATTGTCAAGTTTCCAATGTCAGCGTCTGTTGTCTTAACGCCGTAATTTGCAGCGTTATTTGAGTTCTCAAGTATAGAATACCAAGAGTAATTAATGATAAGAGCGTAACACTATGTAAGGCTGAGGTGACTTGAATTAAATGGATAATAAAAATAACACCTATAGCCTTAGACTAAATTTGACCACGCCACATATCTTTTTGAATATTATTTACAACAATAACAGCAAGTCAGATAAACAACTAATAAATGCCAGAAAAACTGGACTAAACCAGTAATGTTATTACTATTTGCCAACTTAGTTGATTAAATCTTACATGGTTTTATTTCTTCCCTTGATAGTAAATATATTTGTGCTTAGCGCAACACACTAAGCCTAGTCTGTGTTATTACAGCAAAAACCTATGCTTTGTTCGCTAACGGCTAACCCCCACAAATTGACCCATCACTTCAAAAAATTTGCACACTATGTTCGTATTCTAAAGCTCGCAACAGACGCACACTGAACCAACTGAACCGTTGTGTTTTCGAATTTCATAATGTAAGCGTAGTGGCGAAATTTTGTTTGAAGTGATAGGCCCAATTTTTGGGGGGGGGATCAGCCGTTAGCGAACAGCATCGTTTTGGCTCTCACAACAGAAGCGTGGCTTAGTGTCATACTCTTATTATTATGCACTCTTAAAAATACGCATTTCCACATTGTAAGCTTTCTTCTAAATGATATGGCTATTTGCAGGATTAGAAGATGTGATGCTGCACTAAAAGGAGATCAAATTCTTTTGATTCTGGCTTGAATCAACTGCCAAAATAGCTTAGTATTATCTTTTTGACAACGGCATATGTATATTGTCACGCCGAAGCTTTGGA
>JASAND010005514.1:0-38099 GCA_030248195.1 Trissonchulus latispiculum
TTATCTCTCTATGATCAATGCTTTGTATAATTGTATCTTTCGTGGATCCACGCCTGCTGGCCCGCGTTTACCTCATACTATTGATCAAAATATACAACTATCAGACCCATTGCAAACTCGGTAAAAAGGTATTAAAGGTAAAAATTCGGTAAAAACAGTCAAAAGGTTGAGCAGTCCGTCCAGGAAAATGCAAGCAAGCAAGGTACCGGGAAGGGAATTACCATACATTAACAAGGACACTGATTCTAAAGGGGTCTTGTACCGAAATTCCAATTTTAAAGAATTTCCTAAACCCCCCCCCCCCCACCAACCCAGTTAAAGTGTGGCTATTATCCAATTTACAGGTGAGCAAGCAACACAGGCGTTGGCCGGGGCTCTGTATATAGTGGTCCTTGTGCAAAAGATTCTCTACAGAATAGTGCTACTCTGTAGCTGTTGTTAGGCCGCAACCTTATTATCCGTATATCAGACAAGAAAACAACAACAACAACAACAACAACTGAATAAGGACTTATGACAAAAAACTGTACCGGTCCAAATCCGCCACCAGCGGAATATATTCAGGATGCTTGTTAGATCGACCAGTTCCGTTTGCTGCGCTGGGATCTGAAACAACACAGCACAACACAATATACAGCACTGCCCACAAATTTAGGACTATTATTTGTTTTAACTCGACCAACAGTGAGCGTGGGAAAATATAGCGGGGGGACACGGCAACTTTCGACCAACTCCGATTTTTCTCATTTCCACATTATTTTATCACCATATTATTATGTCCAAAAAATAAGACAGTTGCGTTTGTTGCAAAACTTTGCCTATCATTCGCAACAGACCTTCAAAGCTAACTGCCTTAACTTCCTTTAAATCAAGGGCGAAAAATAGAATGAGTTAATCAAGGCAAACCAGGAAAGCTCAGCGGATGATCTATAATCGCTTCGTGAACCAACCAAACACCTATGGATAGCCTAGTTTGACATTAACTGTACAGCACGAATATATTTTTATCTAAATTCAAGTAATTAATTCAGTTCAGACAAGGGGCGGATCCAGGGAGGCCCCCCGTCGCGATTCGAAGGTAGGAAAAATTTTAAGGATAAAAATAGGGGAGGGAAAAGGTAAAAAACCAAAAAACTTGGTGCCGTCGGCGCGAATTTTCTAATTTTTAACGGCATATTTATTGCATTTATGACGAAAAAACTTGAAATGCATCCGATTTTTCGGAAAAAATTACTATTTTTGACTAAAAATGTGTTGTATTTTAAAACATTTTCTGAGTTCTTCAAAAGTAAAGAAATTAAAGATCGGAAGACCGATTTTATTGCAAAAACAAAAATTTTCTTCAACTTCTAGGCGGGGTTTCGCCCCCAGACCCCGCGGTGGAAACTTTACCGCTCCCCCCGTCACCAAATCCTGGATCCGCCAGTGGTTCGAACAGCCAAGTCCGACTGATCTGAACAGCAGTATATAAAGGCAAAAACGCAGCACATTAACTATTTCTAAAAGGGGGGGGCTCACAAAACAACTGTAAAGAAGTGTCACTATTTTTAGCCTTAGAAACTTCAAACCCCTTGAGGGGGAAAAGGGAATCCATTTTTGGGTCATTTTTTCGACCTTCTCCGATCTCGCGGATTTTCACACATTTTATTGTCCAACTGGTATATTTTAACGAGTTTCAAAATTAAAGTCGTAACTGTTACGGTTATTGAGTAATGTCACCTCAAAGTTAAGATTTCATTGTTAAATATAGGAAATTCTAAAAGTTGGCATTTTTTGTTTGTCAAAAATTGCCCGACAAACGTTGATGAATCAGGACCAATTATAGGTACATTAGAATAACGCTAAAATGTTAAACTGCGGTACCTGGAATTAAATTTTAATTTAGGCCTTTAAAGTTTTTTAATTAATCTTTAAATGATTAAAATTTGACTTGATGCTCTAGTCGAGTTGAGGAGCCATTTACAGCAATCTTTAGACATAATTTCCAATGGGAAATTCATCGGACGTCATACTGGTGTATACCTGACTGGTTGAGAGTCTGCCAGGGCTCACGCAACGCCTCCGAGAGGAAAGGGCGAGTCCAGCTCAGGTATCGGGAGACGACATAGAGGGTGAACAGGTGTCTGTCCACGCCCTTCCCACACATGGCGTCCAGATACTTGCTCTGATGCACGTTGCAGGCTGCCTTCAGCAGTTTCACTCGCTCCTCTGCCTACAGAAAAAACAAATCAAAAAATAAAAAATAAAAAATAAAGCAAAAAATATAAATTAATTTAAAAACTGCACAGAGAGGGATAGGTTCCAATAACCTTGTCTATATAGGGTAAACAATCCACATTTTTGTCAGCAAAAATTTTGAGGAAATTGAGAGATAACCGATTCTGAGGAAGGACAGGGAGGACTCTCGCGAACTCAATCGCTGTGCTTCCACCCCCTATTAGGCTATATCATTGAACAGCACACCTAGATCTTTTCACTTTCGTGCAAAGTCTGTTACTGCCGTTGTGCTTGCATTGAAGACTAGTGCTGTGGGCTGCTCCTCGGGTAGTCACCAGATATGGCAACGCCGAGGCCGACGGAGCATGTTCCTTTAAAAATGAGGAGACGTCATCCGTCGTGACGTCGACCAGGCTTTGAGACTCCTTCTGGCAACTTGGTTCAGTTGTTTTTTTTTATTTTTTTTTTTTTTTTTTTTAGTTTTTTTTTTCTTTTTTTTACTTTTTTTTTAAATTTTTTTTTTTTTTTTTTCATTTGTCTTGTTTTTTTTTTTTTTTTTCAATCGCCGTGCTTCCACCCCCTATTAGGCTATATCATTGAACAGCGCACCTAGAGATCTTTTCACTTTCGTGCAAAGTCTGTTACTGCCGTTGCGCTTGCATTGAAGACTAGTGCTGTGGGCTGCTCCTCGGGTAGCCGCCAGATTATGGCAAAGCCGAGGCCGACGGAGCATGTTCCTTTAAAAATGAGGAGACGTCATCCGTCGTGACGTCGACCAGGCTTTGAGACTCCTTCTGGCAACTTGGTTCAGTTGTTTCTGACCAACCTTACCTTACGGGGCCAGTTACCTGGCTAAACACTTTGCACCTTCGGGCGATGATCATCACATTGTGATGTCTAATGCAGCAAACAACAAAAAGGTTACACACAATTTAATAGCATTAAATAACAAATTCAACCAACGTACGGTAGAGTCCGGATTTTCCATGGCCCGAACAAAGGCACAGGACTCCTCGGAAACGGTTCGCACGGTCTCCGTCCGGCCCTCGCGGAACAGACGGGTCATGGACGCCTCGTACGTCAGACAGAATTTACCCTGATTCTGAAACACAACAACAGGACAAGACTTGACACTGAAATGAAATCCCATTATTGACTCTCCCCCTGTTTCGGACTATGATTTTCCCCTATTAGTAACTACAGCAGGGCAGGCGTTTTTCATTATTTCTTTATGACAACACACAACACAAGACGGATTAAGTCTGAGCAAAATCCATCGCTCAGCAGAGTTTAGGCATGCGTCTGTAGTATTCGGATATTCTTTCAGTCTGTGGAATCCAAAATAACTGCAAAAAAGGTCGTACAACTAGCCATAAAGGATAAAGGTATGCAGCCAATTAGCTCATAAAACCCTGGCTTACTTCTGAGGGACTAGCTCATAAAACCCATCCATCAGGGTATGGGGGGGATTTTCCAGGGGGGGGTACCTGCGCCAAAATTGGTATTTTTTGGCATATGTTGCCGGTGCAAACGCATAGTTTTCGAGGAGCCCCCTGAACCTACGCTCCCCTAGTAATTTCTACCTCCGGCCTCCGGATAATCTCGAAAAATTGACATAAAATTGTAGACCTCATTAAAGGGTGTACCCTAAATTTGTGGCACATTTTCCGGCTGCCTAGAGGAATCGAATAATTAAGTTTTCGTGTTGAAATTTTCAAAACCTTTCTCAATTTCTAGCAAATTTATGGATTTGGGCACTCGTTTTGAAGATTGAAAAGAGCGACTTATGCATGTTTACAATGAAAATGCCATTTTTTTGCTAAAAAATATAGGCAGATTTCAATAGCACTTTCCTTTCAAACCCTAAGAGTACTAATTGTTGAAACCTACTCTATAGTTTGTCAGCTGCAGGGCCATCTGAATGTAGGCATCGGGTGAGACGCGACAGGTCTTGATGAAGCCCTTCCCGTACTCCTTGAAGATCATGAGTCGCATCTCCACGTCCTCAAACAGGGCCTTCGCTATTCCGAACTGAGATTCCATCACTGGATACACCTGACAACAGACAAACACACATGCACATAGTGACTGATGGCAATATAAAATTATTGACTGAATATAATCCCAACATTAGGCAAGGTTCATGGTTATTATGTCTGGGTTTACCTTAAATGGGGGTGCCCCGACCTTGTCCGATTGGCCTGCTTTTTGGCGAAGTTATAGAGCATGGGTGTGGCCACAAAATACTTGGTCCTTGGTTCTTAGCTGCCTTCCAGCCCTGTGCAGCCGTCGGGTTCATGCCCCCCTTTTCACAACTACCAACACAATTAATTAAAAATCTCTGCTGGCTGCAAGACCCTAGCTACAAGGTTGCCATTTGCCACTGAGATTTAGCACATGTTCCCCTATCTGCAGAAAAATACTAGACGTCTCTATCTTATCTGCATCTAAGCAAATTACTTTTCAAAGTTGAAGTTTCGGCAAAAATTTAAACATTTTTGGCTAACGAAAGGAAACTTTTACTACTGGTGCGATCTATAAGGCTGTAAATTGGCATAAAAGGAGGCCCTATAGGAGCACTCATTTGTGCCAAATGGCAACAAATTCTGCCGCCAGAAAAAAATTTGCATGTCAAGCTTAATCTTTAAAAATTGCCAGAATCGCCTTTTTTGGGCAATGGTATATACCCCGGAAACAAATTTTTCGAAACAATTTTTCGAAACTTAACTTTTTTGAGATATATTTTAGCTCAGCATGGTTGAAAATACATCCACTCAAATTTTAGCTCGACCAGTGAAGGTCTGTGACTTCTAAGGCTGCCGAAAGCTGCTACTCAGGATACGCCAGGCTAAGAATGTCGATTTTGGCAATTTTTGAAGATTAAAGTTGATAAAAATTATTTCACGCGGCAGAAGTTCTTGCCATTTGGCACAAATGAGTACTCCTATAGGGCCTCCTTTTATGCCAAATTACAGCCTAATAGCTGGCACCAATAGTGAAATTTTCCTTTCGTTAGCCAATTTTTAAATTTTTGCCGAAACTTCAACTTTGAAGAGAAATTCCCTTCGATGCAGATGAAATAGAGACGTCTAGTATCTTCCTGCAGATAGCGGCACATGTGCCAAATCGCATTGGCAAATGGCAACCTTGAAGCTATGGTCTTGCATCCAGCAGAGATTTTTAATTAATTATGTTGGTAGTTGTGAAAAAGGGGGAGTCGAGCACATAAACGCGACGCCCGCACATGGCTGGAATGGAAGGCAGCAAAGAACCAAGGACCAAGTATTTTTGACCACACCCATGCTCTATAACTTCCACAAAAAGTAGGCCAATCGGACAAAAGTTTAGTCGCCCCCTTCAGCGAAAAAAGAAATTATTCTGAAAACTTCAGGAAATTCTCTAAAATTGTCTGGTTTAGTTTTTTCTGACTCAAAGCAGAAAACAACATTTAAAAACTTAAAATCACTAAATTTGCGTAGCTCATTTGTCTACAGAAACAGTTTAAAGCATTAGCCTGATCATCCCGGAAACAAACCGAAAACTACGTTCACATTATCAGATCACTGAAAACACGAATGGTCGTCCATTGCTGGTAACATTTATTACCTCCGGAGGGATGTCCCATTTTAGTCTGGTGGGCGCCGGAGGAATCATGCCAATCTCACCATTGCAGTGACCATCCGATTTATAACTGTAAAAAATAGCAAACATAACGTTTACATGCACGAATAAAACTGTAATACAGTATGTATAATGTATGGCAGAAAAGAATAACCCAGTTTCTTAACAGCAATTTCAAGATCAGTCTCAGAATAGAATGATTAAAACTACGCTAAATGAAATTAAATCAGATGAATCGTAAATTTAAATAAACCTCAATATAAACTCACAGAATCAAAGTTTCGTACAATATGTACAAAACACAACTCTTAGCATTCCGTTAGATAATCTAGTATGTTCACACCAATTAGCATAATCAAACATCAGTAAGAGCATTCTATTACTGCATTTGCAATTTTCTCAATGAAATTTTAAAACAGGCCAAGCAGGGGTCATCGCACACATATCAATCAAATTTTCACCCAAAATCCAGTTCTTTTACCGATTATGAAAATTGACTTTAGACTCCTATAGACAGTCCGAAGCTCAAACTCAATAAGAGCTGAATCGCCGAGTTCGAAAAATTCATGAATTTCCAAAAAGCAACCCTTTTCCAGGCTATAAATTCTGGAGGCACCAAAATTATTTTTAAAACTTCAAAATTTATATTTTATCTCGCGTTATAAAAAGCTCGCTTAGGTTCTATTCTAGTCAACGTCCACATTAAGATTAAGCCAGTCTCTAAAGCAAGCACTCAGAACAGGAGACTCAGTCTTACACAGAGCACTAAGCAGAATCCAACCAACATAGAAACGAACAAAATAGTGGTGGAAAACAACAAATTTTCTGACTTTTCCACTAAAAATTATCTTTTTTTCTGAAAAACTGCGGAAAAAACTAGTCAAAGTGTTACCTAACTCTTCCGATGAGGACTTACATAGCTCTGTTATCCTTGCAGAGGGCATACTCACACATTTGGGACATAACCGGGGCATCTGCCCTACAATTAAAACAGCAAAAAAACTACACATAAAATGTACAAATTATTTCTAGAAGCTAAGGTAAGGCATAACCTGTACAGAGGTAAGCACACTGAATCAAACATGTAAGCATAGCACACACGTGTCCTGACTTATTCTTACAGGGGGGCTGCCTCTGTTTGCCCCCCCCCCCCCACTTTAGGAGAACCACTCAAAAACACCCAACAAAATGAAGACCGCCAAACTCCAATAACCCCCAAAAATGAGCCCCGAATTTTCAAAAACGTTGTCATTCTCCTTTGTTTGTTCTCTAAAGAATTTTCCTACTTTTATTTCTTAGCAATTTTTCGCAATTAGTTTACCAACACAAAAACTGCCTAAAAGTATATATATTTATAAGTCAGGCGTCCATGCTCCTGCACATATACGTAGACACACGCAGTCCAGCAAGCACTGTTAGGATTAGCTCACATCAAAGAAACACCATCTAAAACGGGATGTTGCTGCTACATCCCAACAACAACGTAGGGAAAGTAGTCGACAAAAGGGCGGGGCTCAATCGGATCACCATAGCTTCTTTTTCTCTACTTATTCCATAACGTTCGGTGGGTACAAATCTAGCTAAGGCTTCATGACTTGCTGATTAGCACAGTGAGCAGGAGTCCTAGCCACGTCTGTGGCGTTAGAGGTAACGAGAAAGCCGACAGGATGGCTAGAAATGGAATGTGCGCGGGCACGGTGTCCGGTGCCAATGACCGCGCCCATTGGCTCTCTCCTGTTTCGGACTAAGGCTTCCGTCTCAGTGACTGCAGGCAGGCGTTTTTCATTATTTCTTTATGATTAATGCCTTGTATCCTTCGTGGACCCGCCTGCTAGCCAGTATTTACTTCATTTTCTTAACGTAAATATTTCAACAACAACTGGTAAATTCCTCTTTCTAGCTCAGTACAGGACATGGTATTGATCCAGCTAACAGTCCCTCCCTCAATCAGCCCTAACTGCCAAAAGGAAGAAGGAACGATCGAGCATTTCATCTTGAGCAGGTGGGTGCCCCTTTTGGTACAAAATTTTGTCCGGAAAAATACACTCAGAAGTCCAATTTGAACAAAAGTTTCCTGCTTCGCCCAGATATAATGCTGATGTTGGGAGTTTGGAGATTCTCTCATGAGAGAATGATTTGGGGACGTGATAACATAACACGAGGCAGAAAATTCTTGGGTTGCAGCAGCTTCCATGTATGCAGATTGAGCCAGCAATCGGAGACAAAGGATGGAACTGCTCTCTTCAAATTATTCTGGTTTTAATGCTCCACTCCAATGACGCAACATCCATCCAGTAATCGCATGATAAAGGGCCAAACGAAGAGATGAGGGGGACCAATTGTTGTTCAAAGGTTAGGGAGGTCCAAGATCTCAGACTCGCATTAGAGACAGGGACCAACAGAACCTACCCTAACCTAAAGTAATCTCGGGATGCTAAAACGAATCTAAGCATCCTGCCAGGCTTATCAGCTGTCAGAACTGGAAAAACAAATAATCGCACGCACGCAGACACGGTAGTTAGTGCACAGCAACGGGAAAGGCAGTCTCTGGTAGTCTACAACATTGCCGGACAAAGGAATGAGGAACAACGAGTGTAGCACAGTCCTGTAGTTAAGGCCCACACATGTAAACACAAACCGGGGGGGCAGGGGGCAGGGGGGCAGGGGGGGCGAATGATACCTTCTAGAACGATCCAAGGCATAGGCAAATTCCAGAACGTGACTAATTACTGGAGCGTCAGCCCTAACAATGCAATACAGTCATGGAAGATAATATAATAACGACTTCATAGCGCGTTCATCATGAATTATTTACCTACACTGCACAACAAGGACATAAGTTTTTAGGATCAAACGTCAGAAAGAAAAACGTAGTGTAAATTGTTCAGAAATATTTTTTCACCAAAAAAACGAAAACATACGACGTAGATAATAATACAAAAATATCGGTTACTTACCACGAATGTTCCGCATTCACGCCAACCTAAAATACAACAATGTATGTAACAATGAAACACATCAAATCCAGTTAAGATTTATGTAGATTAGGTAAGCACTATTTCCCCTTAGTAGATTTTCTTCAAGGATCAAATACCATTAGAATTAGGCCAGGTCTAGACACAAAAGACGCCAAATTGCATGAAAATGGCCTCTTTCTAATCAAGAAAAATAATTAGTGACAATTAGAGATACAGTAATACGGGTTTGTACATCCAGGATTCTTCTAAAAAGCAGGGAATGTCCAACATTGAAGGAGGGGAATTCCGAAAAATAATCAACATTTCTTTTGTAAATTTCCCACTTTTTTCAAAATGGCCAAATTTGTACAAACTAAAATATCCCCCAAATAGGGATTGGTCCGGACCCCCTGGACCCTTCTGATACATACAACCTGGTTCTAGACAGCTTCGGAGAAAAGTATAATGTTTGACTGGCTTCCATAAAACCAGAAATTCAGCCAGATTTCTTACAATAATATAACCTTGCCTATCCAGTTTTACGTACCTAGCTAATTCACCATGATTTTCCACACTGATGAACACAGGGCAAGAAACTCAAGATAGTCTAGCATAGTCTGTAAACTTACGCCACCATTTTTACAGGCAACAAAGTTGAAGGTCTTGTCATACCACCGATTCAGACCGTTGCCGTGGAGCATGACGTGAGACCAGTGGTCCAACTCTTCGCTGTTCTCCTAACAAAATAGATTCCGTGAAAAAAAGAAAAAACATCAGAGTTGTGAAAAACAAATAAAAATTGTTCTATGATCGGTCGCCAGCAAAGGAAAACTACAGAAAATAGTCGCACGAACAAAATATGCTATTTAAAGAAGTACGTCTGCAAAAAATTTTAAATTTCTTAAAAAATTCTCAAAAACTAAAAAATCTAAAATCCTAAACCCTTGAGCACAAACCGGGTCATATCCAACGGAGTCATCGTCCAGAACCAGAACGAAGGCAGAGCGCTCAATGGTGTCCAAGGCTATCTTGTTCACTCCCTTACGAAAGTACTGCTTTCTAACGGTAGCCCAGGGAACTCTACAGAGCAAAAAAAGCATCAAATAAAATTACTTGGGTTTAGATACACCCCGATATCAAAAAACCCAAGAATATTATGCCCAAAAAGTTGACAAATTCATTTATTTGGCTCCTAATTTTTGACTCCCAATAAAAATACACTTAATAATACTACTACTACTAAATCTATACCTTTCACCAGCCGTCAAAGCAGCCAGCTGGTCCTCGCCTGGCTGTGGCGTTTCAGTGGAACTCACAATTTCTAGCAGAGATCTACAGAATACAAAAAAACCAAACATTGATTAAAAAACAAGAAAATTCACCACACATAAAAACAAAACAGCATTAGGTTAAAATCTAAACGACCGGCAGTAGTTTTTTTCGCCGACGACTTATGTGTAATGTTACACACCTCGCCAAAAATTTTTGCTATTTTTCAGAAAAAAAGTGGGGAACTACCTAAAAATTTTTAATTTTCTCCCGTTTTGTTTACCACGTATGTATATAAGTTTATTGTTAATTGGAACCAATTATTTCGCAGTGTTTTCGAAGCAGCTTCTTTATAAGTGAAAATTGAAAACTCAAATTTACAGCAAAAATCGGCGACGCTTCACCAAATCAACAAGACAAAGTTAAAAAATTAAGCAATTATAACGCAACGAGCTGCGTTCATAGGTAGGCACTACGTAGCTAGAGAAAGGAAAATTAGCAACAAGATTTAGTTGGGATGGGATGGATTTTGACTTGATAGAACGAATAAAAATTTATTAAAATTAAAAACGCAAATTTATATGAAGAGAAGTGAATAAATTAACAAGAACAAAGTGTAGTAAAGACGAACCGATTGTTAAGTATATATGCAGAAAAAGCTAGTTCTTTCCGTATACAACACCAAAAATAAAATATAAGAAATAGTGTAGAATGGGGTCTGGGGGCGAAGCCCCCCAGAAACGGTAAATATGTGGAAACAAATTAATGCGCATTGGAAAAAGTTCCCGCTATTTGGCAAAACTTGTCCAAAATTTCTGTGTAACGTTACACAGTCGCCAAAATTTTTTGCTATTTTCCAGAAAAAAGTGTGTAATTTACACGCGTTTTTGAGCAAAAAACACTGACCAGCACACTGTGCTTCTTGCTTTTATTCAAAAACTTGACAATTCACATGAGCGGAAATTGTCAAATAAAACATCACAACAAAAATAGGATGTGAAAAAACAAAGTTGTCACGCACTTTTCCAACTCAGCCGGCGTGAGCAGGCGACGTCCATTGTGTATGGGTAACTTCCACCAGCAGCCTTTGTGAAGCACCGCCAAATGATTGGCCACATCCCAATGACGAATGTGATCTAGAAAATAAAAGTGACAATTATAAAAAATACATAAAAAACTTCATAACCTGGTCAAATTCATCAATATCGGTACTAAACTAAATATATATCCGTCCAAAACGTGAATACCCACATCAACGTTCACCTTTCTTCCGTTATATTTCTCCTGAAGGGCGTAAGAACCCGAAATCGGTAACGCAAGAAAGGTGAACGTTAATTTGGGTATTCCCGTTTTGGACTGATATATATTTTATTGATTCCTTTATATCCCTTGTGGATCCGTGAATTTTATCCGGCTGCTATATCGACTATCTTTATTGGTACTAAATTATTAGTTTATCTTAGACCGTATGTATAATCTAAATCAACAAATTTATTACATTTTATCTCTCTAGTCAACTATTAAATCTTAATGGCATGAAAGCATCTGAAGAAACATACCAGTTTCAATGCCCGGTATACGACAACTGTTGAACATCCGCTCGTACTGATAGGAACAGAGTGGCACTCCACAAATCATCAACTGAAATTCACACACACATCCAAACATAACACAATAATATACCAGAAGAATTTTAATTCTAGTAGGAAAACTCTAATGCTCTAATAAAATCGAAAATTCTGGTTGAGATTCAACAGACAAAAAGAAAAAGGTACGAAAATGTCACAGCATTTTGTCACGGCATTTCTGCATGGGGGCGGAGTGATTAGCCGACCTCCCCTGAAAGGAGGACAAAATGCTAAACTGAAACCAAATAGGTTATCTATTCCGGGCATTTTCTACAAAGAGATGGGTGCCCTCTCCACCCCCCCCCCCCCAACTTGCAATTTTTGGGCTTCCATCATTAGGGGCGGGTCCTGGGGTGGGGGCGAGACCGTCGCAATTTGAAGGTTATAGGAAAAAGTTAGGAGAAATAGAAAAAAAGGGCAAAAACTCAAAAATTTCGTACCGTCTGTGCGCATTTACTTCTTGTTACGTATACGATGAAAATATTTGAAATTCGTCTGAATATTTGCAGAAAATTGCCATTTTTGTCCAAAAATGTGCAACGTTTTAAAAAATTTTCGCGGTTCTTAAACATATAAAGAAAATTAAAGATTTGGAGGCCGATTTTATTGCAAAAGAAAAAATTTCTCCAACTTATGTAGGACTCCGTCACGAAATCCTGGAACCCGCCAGTCGTCTACAGAACTGTCAAATTTTAAGAATTTTTGATTAAAATTTCAAACATTTTATGCAAACATCAGCCGGAATCGTTCATATGTACCTAAAACAGTCTGATGCTAAAAAAGAGACTTTTAGCTTATATATTAGTCATTGCAACAGAACGCATTACGCAGAAAGCAGGCCAATTTTACCCCATCTTAGACCACTGTTCACGAAGCCCCACTATTGGGAACCCTATCACACCGTCCTTCTTCTTCGTCTAGAAAATGTCCAACATTTAGACAAGTAGACAATAAATATCATTAAATGATTGCAAAATTTTGTCACAAACCGGTTTCAATTCCTCTCGGTCAATCAGACGTCTAAATTCGAGGAGGCCACAGCAGACGCTGGCCGCCCGGGCCGTCTGCACATGGGTCGGTCTCAGCATCAGGGTGTCCTACAAAAGCAGACGACAATGACTCCACAAAATCATAATGAAAAACTCTGATAAAGCAAGTCAAAAAAGTAGACATAAAAAGGTAAAGGTAAAGGTTTTACCCCAGGAGATATCTCCGTCCTGCCACAGGACATGGGGTGCCGGTGCTCATCCCCGGATTCACAGCCGTAGAGCCAGGAGTGTCACCTCAAATGATGACTGCATCCGTGGAAGGGGGCCGGCCCTTCTACACAGACTCCTGTTACCTTCCCACCGTAGTGGTACCCATTTACCGACCAGTTAAGGATGGATAGCTGGGTTGGCTAGAGTCGAGAAAGCTTTGTGGCTTCTGGGAATCGAACCCCCGATCGTAAGATCGGAACTTCTGACCAGCGCCTTAGACCACTCGGCCATCCCGACACAAATCCAGACATACGCAATGAAAATTAAACCAAGCAACAGTTCCTGCATTTTTTCCTTCCTCACAGTAGGTACAAGCTAAGCGAAATTGAACAGAATTAAACAGACACGTAGCAACATACCAGACCGTAGTAGTTTGAATTGACCATGATCGGGCTACGACTGCGAAGATAGACATACTCTTCCCACCAGTCAGATACCTAAAACAGAAAAACAATAAAGTAAAACAAGAAAAATAAATACTTCAAAATGTTTCCAATTGTCAGAAAATAGTCATAAATTCCAAACCATCATCCCTATACTTGTCCTGAACCGAGCAGATGCACAAGACTTTGGCAGATGTCTCTCTCTCCAAAACTCCTGGCAAACACTAATAATTTGCTTTTCTCAAAAATTCATCCAAAACGCCACCAAACAAAGCAAAATATTCACTGTATATATTTGAAACTCACATAGTTTGATGAGAACCACGATTTGAGGAGGAGATAGCGCTGCAGTTTGGGTCCAATTCCCAGCATAAACTCCTCCGACAGACGTCGCATCCTGTCATACTGGTCGTCATTCAGCAGGGGTCGCATTGATTTCAGATGCTGAAACGGGTTAGGAAAATTAAACATGTAAAAAGACAGAAAAAATATCAGTTTTGCGAAGTGATTTCAGTGAAAGGTGTCTCTGGGAAATTCGACAATCGACGGGAAAAACAATATGGAACCAATAAAATTCAAACTAAAGAGACAACTTTTAGACACGACAAACCTCGCGCAATATTATCATTAAAAAACTGAAAAATGCAAGAAGCTGGAACGACCGTAGAAAGCAACAATCACCCCACTAATTATAGATCTACTACATAGGTGCTCAAAATGTTGCTGGGCAGAAACTCCGGCTCCGGCACCTCTCGGATCCGATCCCTAGTAGACAATACGTACTCTCAAATATCACGAAAAATAATGTACTACAATCCCATGAAGACTGGAAACAGGGCATACCCTATCCAGAGTGTCTCGTAGACTGGGTAGGGGCAGACGAGGGAGCGAGCCCTGGAAACTGTACAGCATCGGCTTCTGATGAAAGATTATCTTTACAGCCAACTGAAATGAAACAACAACAATGGAGATATACACACACAAAACTAGGTACATACTAATCAGTACACTCCCACTAAGTTGGCAAAGCTTGATCAAAATTATATATGCAATAAAATTTAGACAGAGAACAGGCAAGATAGGCCATCAATTAACTACAACAAACAAAACCACTAAGTAATACTCAAAAAAGGGTATATATATATATACAACTGTCTTACGGGTAATTATAGCCACAGTCTTAATTTTACAATGGAAAGAAATTCGAATCATTGAAAAGGAGGTGGAAACCACAATTATATGGGTAACCGCTGAGTGGGTAGCCGACCGTCTGCCCTCCCATTTGAATACGGAGTCCTATACCGCCAGGAACGTTTGCAGGGAGTGATAACCAGGGGTTGCCTAACAAAAGGACCGCATCAGTCCCGAAACCAGTCACGTGATAAAGACTTCTGGGGTTATAAACTTATAATACTTAAACTGGTTAGACTTCTGGGTGCAGCGTTTTTTTTTTCAAAATCGGATTTCATCAAATTTTCGTCATTTTTATTTTCTGAGCGTCATTTTTATTTGTCCAACGTCAAAAATAAAGTTTTGCAGAAATGCAGTTTTGTTTTGATTTTAGGCTATATACATTCGTAATTTTGGTTGTATTTTTACCTTGTTGGCGTGTGTTGCTTCATATTTCGCATTGTCCCGCGAATATATATATTCTAACTTACGTACTCATACAATACAAATATCTGGTGCCTATGTATGTATCATGTGCATGTCTTTGAGCACTAACAATGACAAGAACAACCCGACACAATGTGGGGGGTCTGAGGGGCGGAGCCCCCCAGAAGTTGAAGAAATTTTTTGCTTTTTAGATGAAATCGTCCTTTAAATCTTTAATTCTTTTCATTTTGCAGAAACAAGAAAATTTTTAAAAGTTTTGCCCCTTTTGAAAGGAAAAATAAGAACTTTTTCCTAAGCTCGCACGACATTTTAAGCTTTTTCTATCCAAAAATCTGGTAAAAACGTTGGAAATATACGTATATATACCTAAGCGCTCACGACATTTTGTTGACATGCCTTTTTTCTGTTTTTCCTGTTTGCTTTTACTTACCTTCAAATCGCAACGACAGACCTGAATAAACGTTCTTAAAATCCTATCCTGGTTACATATATACGTATATATAAGCTCTCATTCCATTCTAGCTGAGATAATCCGAAGAGAAAGTTTTTAAACAAAATATTCAGCAAAATTGGTATGAGAAACTTGGATCAAAAAATGCAATTGAAGTACGTATGTAGCATAAAGACTCGTAGCCTGTGGCTTTGTATATATACTAGATATACTGATTGACTGTTCAAACATCGTCGAAGCTTAACATCACTAAGACAATATATACAGAGCGGGGGTTTGGGGGCGGCAGCCCCCAAAATTTGAGAATTTTTTGAAAAATCACTGTTAAAACGTGATAGAAACTTTGCATTCTTGTTAAATTTGAGTGCTACTTCCACATTTTGGCTTGGTCATTCTGTCGTCATTTTTATTTTGGCGTCGTCAAAACTATTGTTCATTTCTGCAAACGACGCTATTTTTGACCAAAAAAAAAACCTAGTCTGGGTGTCCACGTTTTGACATCTTCCTTTTCTCATTGATATCTATGTATCCCACGTGGATCCGTGGACTCACTGGTGTCTGTTTTGACTCTTTATTGTTCTGATCGATCTATTGGTAACATAAAACACAATGATGTGTCAGATATATATACGTACGCACCAGAAATAGTTTAGTGAAGGGGGAAGGCTTTCGAACCCGCTCATACATCCAGCCTCGATAGTTGAGGAGAGACTTGATGGAGAGACGGATCAGCTGAATCAGAATCAGCCAGACCAGAACGGACCAGAACAGACTTGTGATCACCAGTGACACTAGGCCTCCGTCCTCTCTAAAACAAGCACACACAGTATATATACGTAGTCAACTATGTGTAGTACACTTTCAAAGCTGTCAAAGCGCCAGATTGAGCCTACCAAGGACTCCAACCCCTACTAGTATTTTTCAAACAGTTTCTTACCCACCCACTAAAACGAGGCAATAACTGCTTGGGGCAATGTTTGGGAAGCAAGAATGTTCATGGGGAGCCCGCGCCCCTCTAATCTTAGCCTAGTCTCCTGTTTCCGATTAAGATTTCACCTTAGTCGAACCTGATCGGCCACCTAATTCGACAATTAGCGAAACCGCATGGCATTTTTCTTTTGGATTAATGGGTCTTGCTGGGTTTATTCTAGTGGGGGGTGGGGGCCCCCTCCCATAAACACCCTTACCCCCAAAAATCGTTCCCCCCCCCAAAAATCGCCCCCCTCCAAAAGTGGGTGCTCCTTTTGACACCAACTTTAGCCCTGAAAAAATTGCTCAGAAGGTCAAATTTTCAAAAATTTTCCGGCTACGCCCAAGATTTTTAGTCGATTTTAATCTGTTTAAGCGCTATTTTTGCACTAAAAAGGAACTTTTTTGGCGATTATATACTATAAAAGCAGCTCTATTTTTAGCGTGTTTTTAGAAAAATTTTGAAAAATTTTCGCCCACCCCCCCAAGAATGACTCGCCCCCCGATGGCCCCCCAAGAAAAATTCCCTATAGAATAAGCCCAGTCTTGTATACTATTCTTCACGGATTCGCTCCACTGCCAGCATTTACAAAATCTTAATTTTCGCAAAGTTCACAAGGAGTCAGGCCAGCTAACCCAAACAATGCCGCCATACATAGCTGGCAGTGAAGAAGTGCTATCAAAAAAGCAGAAACAAAAGCACACCCAAAAATGAGGTGATGAAACCAGGTAATGAATCCGAAGGTGGGATCTTTACGGATGAGAACCAGGCCGGTAACGAGACACATGGCGAAGACGAGACTGGCCGGAGAGGCCGGATAGATCCCCGCATAGAAGGAATTCTGAAGAAACACATAAACAATCGTGAATAAAGTAATTAGCAATTAATAAGCAAATATACAGGGTATTTTTTACAGAGAGGGGAGGGCGGGACCTCCCCCCCCCCCCCGGAAATTCCTTTCCCCCCCCCCCGAAATCGCCCCATCCCGAGATTTTTGCTCCACCCCGGGATTTTTTCGAGGCCCAAATTTTTGTCAAAAATAGGCAAATTTTCAAAAATTTTCCGGCTTCGACGGAGATTTGTTCGTAAAAATTGCTATTTTTAGCTTAAATCCCGGCATTTTTGAGAATTTTTTACGTTTCACAATGCAAAATACGCCAAAAAATAAAAATTTTTGGCTCATATTTGAAAAAATCTTCCCTCCCCCAGGAAGCCACCCCTAGGAAAAATACCCTGATATATGAGTATATATATATATATACGTACCTATTAAGTACCACAATTTATTCACATAAAGAAACCCAAATTTAGTTCTCGCGCTAGTGCAATGCATTCTGCACTAAGGCACTGTTTGCAACATACAATTCAATGCAGTTCGATACAATAAGAACTTTGTTAAGCAGAGAAAACTATTACGTACGCATATATACATGCCTATATTTGGTCTAGCTCAGAACTAAAATGTACCTTAAACTTTCCAACTCGTCGCTTGTATGATCGTTTGACGGAATGCCAGATGTCCAGGAGTAGCTCCTGGTTGTAGGAAAGATTCAAGCCTTCATGAGTAACTGTGAAGCTCACAGCAGCCGCGGCATGCGCTTCTGCCATTATTAATGACTTCTATATATATCAATCCACACTAAACATTATTTATATACATGTGTTACATAACTGTACATTGTGCTTTAAAGGTATGGCATAAAAATTGAAAAATGTTTTTGGGGAGGTTTGTACTCTGTACGAGGTTAGTCAAGCGGGAAAAAACCCACTTTTCAGATTTTTGGCCAGAACTTTTTAATGGTTTGACATATCGAAATGCTGATTATACAGATAGCTAGGCCTAGTCGCAAGCTTTCTTATGAGCTATAGAACACCTCTCTAGGGTGTGCCGTTAGCGAGAAAAATTGTCCCAAACTGGCGGGAAAAAACCCATATGCGGGAAAAAATCCACCCCAAAACATTTTTGGCAAGTTGCCAGGCATAGGTGTAACGGGGATTTGGGTTGGGGGAGGCCCCCTCCCCCCAAATTTTGGGGGCGGGCCCAATTTTTAGACCTCCCCCAGACCCCCCCCCCAAGACCCCCCCAAACCTCCCCCAAAAACTTTTTTCAATTTTTATGCCAAAAATCGCATTTTCAGCCATTGCTAATGCCAAAAAACATCCAACCATTAACTAATTTTAACATTAGACAGGGCCTTTAAACTCGAAAACTTGATTACCAGCATGTTTCTAACTCCAAAATAGGGCCAATATTGAGTCAGAAAGTAAATAAAACTTTTGAAAACGTGTATTTCACGCAATAATGAACACTTTAAGCCAAACATTTGGACATTTTTGAAAAATTTTGCAAAATTTACCCTAAAAATACCCGATGTTTGGCCAATTTTTCGCGCCCTCGACGCGAGGGCCCCCAAAAATTTTTGGGGGTGGTTTGTAAAAATGGCTGGGGGGGTCACCCCCCCCCCAAACCTCCCCCCAATTACACCTATGTTGACAGGAGCATTTCTAACCATTCTAAATGAAAGAGTGGGTTGTTTTTAGTACAACTGCATCAAAATATATTAGTTTTTATACTAAAATTGAGGTCATATGGTCATTTGAAAATGTTGTATCTTTAACACATAAACATAGGCAAATTTTGGAAATTTTTAAAAATTGTTTATTTTCGGCAGTTTAAGCATCCTGTCGTGTAGAAAACGTGTTTTTCTTGTATATAGAGCCAAACTAGACCAATTTTAAGGCAAAAATAAGCATTTTTGGTCAAAATTGAAATTTTGGCTTGAAATGGCGCCGTGTCCGATTTAGACCCCCTGGACCATCCATAACAGTACGAACCCAGGTAAAACCTATACCAATTTAATCTATAAACAAACGTATGTATTGGTTTGACCTTTCCGGCCAATGGTTAGAAAAAAATTTAATTTTGAAAAGTGGGTTTTTTCCCGCAATGGGTTTTTTCCAGCCAACTCCAGGTCACCCCCAGGTCGCACCGGAGGGGTTAGAGCAGTGTGGCATATATCATCATGAAGCGCAACAGATGCCCTACATATAATCCGCTTTGTTCACCTACACCAGTAGTTCAGGGTGGCCCGGCAAAGTTTGCCAAATTTCGGCACTTGGTCGGACCAAAATTTCAACAGGGTTCATGCGGACTTTTGGATTTCATTTTCCCGGTTTTTCCCGGTTTTTCCAGGTTTTTCAGACCCATTTTCCCGGTTTTTCTTCCAGTAAATGGCAGTAAATTTAGAAGATTATACATAATTATAGTGACAATTCTATCTATTTTGAATCATTCTATCATTCTATTCTATCAATTTTCAATTCTATCAATTTTAGCTATCGAACGCAGTATTGTACATTGTTTGATTTTCCTGAAATTCAAAGCTAGCAAAAATCTGATACCGAAAACAGGCTCTAGATCACGAGTGCTGTGCTACAAAAATACTCATATAAAAAATCTTGGTACTGTTGCAATGCAAAAATGGAAAAGAATACAAAAATTGTTTTTCCAGAGTACCCCCCACTCAAAAATTTTTAAAACTTTACTAATTGAGCTGAAATTTATCTTTTCGACCACGCTGAGTTAAAATATCGTAAAATTTTTGGGTTTCCCGCGATTCGATTTTTTTGATTAGTAAGGGGAACCAAGAGAAACCGAAAAATTATTGTCGCCGATTTTGCTAAAAAGTTGCATACAGGGATCTTCAGGGGCGATGAGCACGAATCTGAAATCCGTTTTTCGATTCAGCTTTTCGTTAGCTCAACATAAGCTTACAACTTTAGCTCATATCAGGTTAACGAAAAGTTGAATTGGAAAACGGTCTTCAGATTCGTGTTCAGCGACGCAGAAAAAACCCTGTACGCAACTTTCAGCAAAATCGGCGACAAAAAGTTTTTCGGTTTCCCTTTGCGAATCGAAAAAATCGAATCCCTCAAAATGGAAAAATTTTGCGATATTTGAACTCAGCGTGGTCGAAGACATACCCATACAAATTTCAGCTCGATTGGTCAAGACTTAAGAATTTGGAATGGGGGGGTAATCTGGTAAAGACCCCAAAAATTAATTGCTGTTTTGAAATTGGGGTATTTTGTTTACTTAGAATTTTTATTTTATGTAATTCAAATCTTTCTGCTCGTCAGGGATGGTAAGCCAAAAGTCAACAGCAAAAAAACAAGATTTTACGATTTGTTAATGTATTCGCAGTTTTTGGAAAAAAATATATATACGTACCGTCTGGTCCCATAGGCGATCCGCGATATATAAGTTGGAAAAATTTTGAAAAATCGCTGATGTTATATAAGTACATATATCCTGGAAACTTTGCGAAATCTGAAAAAATTTAAAAAATGCGTTAAAAAGGATAAAATTCGACGTTTTTTCAAAAAATCGAACTTGATCAAATTTTCACTTATTTTCTAAACATGATTTTTGTTTGGCAAAAGTCAAAAATAGATTTCAGCTTCAGCTGTTTTAATTTCAGGGTGTTTACTATTTTCATAATTTTGGTCGAAATTTTACTTTGTTGCCCGCGACTCGCTTGTAGCATATATAGCATTATATCAGCAGTCCTGCCTTCCAGCATTACATACCTCGACTAATTTACCATACTATATTTGAGGGGTCTGGGAGGCCAGCACATCCAGAAGTTAAAGAAATTTTTTCAATAAAGCTGTTCTTTAATTCTTTTCATTTTGAAGGACCAAGAACATTTTTAGAAATTTAGACATTTTAGGGAAAATTAGAATTTTCCTACAAAAACGGAGATTGATTCGTTTACTGCAAAAACTGAAGAAAAACCACAAATCTATTTTTGCAATAAATTATTCCAGAAAAATCCATCCGTTACTGTTCGCGTTAGCTTGACGCATACGCCTTCACAATCTCAATTGACACTTAAGCAGAGCTGAATAGTTAATACAACAATATTATTATTTAAGGTTATTGGTGCACTTTTTCAAAAAATACATAATAGGTCAAATTTAGGAATTTTGCGGGGGGGACAAGCTAGAATTCAACATCTAGTTAGCTCGCACTCGTTTGAAATTTCTAAAAGTAAAAAATAATTTTTAGAATAATTATTTTGGCGGAAGCAGGCAATTTGCTCAAAATGTGTGTATGTTTCAATTTCTGAGAAAATTCTGTACCATTCATCCAATTAGAATCCTGAAAACCAAATAAAGTGACAAATATTAAGATGGGAATTAAACCAAATTTGAAATTGAAAGTCGGCCTTATCGTGAAGAAAGTAGTAAGAACTAAAAGATGCAAGTTTCGTGGGTAAAACTTGAAATTCATTTTTAAAATTTAAACTGAAATTCATTAAATTTGTACGAAAAATACAAAAAATTTCTCTGGCTCTCATTTTCCCGGTTTTTCCCGGTGTTTCACGACATAGGTGTACCACCTGTTTGGGCTGGGGGGGGAGTAGAAGGTCCAAATTTGGCTCGGGGGACCCCACCCAAATCCGAAATTTGGGGGGGGGACCCCCCCTAAACTGTACCCAAGTTTTTTTAGCTAAAAATGCTCCTTTTTCGATGTACAGTACATTAAACGTACTCAAAAGCTTCTGTCAATAGTGTTCGTATGCGAAAATAGGGCTTGAAAATTGACAAATTTGCACTAAAATATGCCTAAATTAGCCCAGATTGTGGTTTATAATTGCGTATATTATCTTCTAATTGCTATAAATAACCATCTTTAGCTGTTTATAGGTGATTTATAGTCTATTTTTCAAATTTTTTTCAAAAATTTTCAGAACTTGCAAAAAAATTTTTCAAAAATTTTGCATTTTTTACTTGGTTTGGACTCAATTTTAGGGGGGGAGGGGGGTTTGAGCTCGGCTTGGGGGGGGGGAGTAGTTGAGGTCGGGTAGGGGGGGAGGGGGGTCTGGCCTCTCCGTGGGGGGGGTCTCACAGGGGGTAAACTGTAGCCTGGTACACCTATGTTTCACGATTTTCCCTGATATTCCCGGTTTTTCCCGGTCGCATGAACCCTGTTTCAAAGTCCCAAAAAAGCATAGGGAGCTACCATAATACACCCTCCACGGTTATTTTGGATGCTCTTCAAGATAAAAAAAAGGTATATAAAGGTTTACCCCAGGAGATATCTCCGTCCTGCCACAGGACATGGGGTGCCGGTGCTCATCCCCGGATTCTCAGCCGTAGAGCCAGGAGTGTCACCTCAAATGATGACTGCATCCGTGGAAGGGGGGCCGGCCCTTCTTCACAGACTCCTGTTACCTTCCCACCGTAGTGGTACCCATTTACCGACCAGTTAAGGATGGATAGCTGGGTTGGCTAGAGTCGAGAAAGCTTTGTGGCTCCCGGGGATCGAACCACCGACCGTAAGATCGGAAGTTCTGACCAGCGCCTTAGACCACTCGGCCATCCCGACTCAAGATAGGCTATTAAAATCCTAGATAGCTCATACCGGTAAGCCCACACTGGGGGTGGGTTTTTTCCCGCATTGGCGAGTGGATTTTTTCCCGCTTGACTATAATTTTAACGTTAGAGAGTGATTTTTAAACTCGAAGACTGGATTGCCAACATGTTTCCAAGTCCAAAATCAGGTCAATATTGAGTCAGAAAGTCCATAATACAGTTAAAACGTGTATTTCTCGCAAAACTAAACACTTTAAGCCAAAAATTTTTCGCACCATGAACGTGACCTCCCACCCAGTTGGGGGGGGACGTCCACCCTCCAAAACGTTCTAGGGGAGGGTTGAAAAAATGGCTGGAGGGGCATACGTGTGCTTGGGGGGGTTTGGGGGGGGGGTTTTCACCATAGGTGTAAGGTGGGGGGGGTGGGGGGGTAGCCCCCCCCAAGCCTGTTTTCTACCCTCCCCCAAAACTTTTGGGGGGGGGGACGTCCCCCCGCCCCCAACTGGGGGGGGGGTAGTCGCGCCGAAGGCGCGAAAAATGGCCAAAAATTGGGTATGTTTTGGGTAAATTTTGAAAAAATTTGCAAAAATGTCCAAATTTTTGGCTTAAACTGTTTATTATTATGAGAAATACACGTTTTTAACTGTATTATGGATCTTATGACTCAATATTGTCCTTATTTTGGACTTGGAAACATGTATGACTCAATATTGTCCTTATTTTGGACTTGGAAACATGTTGGCAATCAAGTTTTGGAGTTTAAACCCACTGTCTAATGTTAAAATTACTTTATGGTTAGATGTTTTTTATCATTAGAAACGGCTGAAAATGCGATTTTTGGCATAAAAAATGAAAAATTTTTTGGGGGAGGGTTGGGGGGGGTCCTGGGGGGGGGTGGGGGGGGTCGCCAGAGGGGGCCCCCCTAGAAAATGTTGGGGGGGGGGAGCCGGGAGCCTCCCCCACCCCAAATCTCCGTTACACCTATGGTTTTCACCCCCCCCCAGACCTGAGCTCACCCCCCCCAGAGGGGTCCATCACCCCCCCCCCCAGAATCCGGATTTTTCCGGTAAAAAACCGGAAAAATCCGGTTTTTCGGCGGCCCGGCCGCCCTTCATCCCCCCAGAACTTCCCCTCCTGCACATGTCTGGAGGGGACTATATACCTAGGTGTAGCTGGCGAAAAAAGTGGGGGCGGGCTGGGCGTGGGGCATAGGTGTAACGGAGATTTGGGGTGGGGGAGGCTCATACCTGAACGGGAGGCCAAATTTCACTGACCCTTGTGGAAGCAAATTTGGGTACCCCTTGTGAGAGCGTTTTTTCTTAGGGGTAGTTCTTAAGGCGATTTTTAAGCTATTTTTGCCAGTTTTTTAACAAAAAACAGCTGTTTTTTAGCAAAAACGCGTTTTTTCGGACGTTTTTTCGCAAAAATAGTGATTTTAAGTGAAAACTTCCGGCGAAGCCGGAAAATTTAAAAAATTTTAGTCGTAAAACCTATTTTTTGGGCAATTTTCTTACCCCTTGTGGCCAATTTTCTTACCCCTTGTGGGAGCAATTTTGCGACCCCTTGTGGAGGACTTCGCCGAGGGGGGGGGGGAAATTCCCCCCCCTTTCCTTTCCCCCCCCCCCCTTGTCCGCCTGTGAGGAGGCTTCCCCCCACCACCATATTCTGGGGGGGCCCCTCTGGCGACCCCCCTCCCAACCCCCCAGGACCCCCCCCCCAACCATAGGTGTAACGGGGATTTGGGTTGGGGGGCCCCCTCCCCGGAATTTTGGGGGGGCCCTTTTTAGACCCACACCCACGACCCCCCCCAAACCTCCCCAAAAAATTTTTTCTATTTTTATGCCAAAAATCGCTTTTTCAGCCATTGCTAATGCCGAAAAACATGAAATCATTAAGTAATTTTAACATTAGACAGTGTTCTTAAACTCGAAAACTTGATTGCCAACATGTTTCTGACTCCAGAATAAGGTCAATATTGAGTCTAGAAATTCATAAAACCGTTATAAACGTGTATTTCTCGCGATAATAAACACGTTAAGCCAAAAATTTGGACTTTTTTGAAAATTTTTGCAAAATTAACCCAAAAAATACCCAAATACCTAAGCCTTCGGCCGGCCGAACCTGGTACGGTTCATACCTATACCTTTGTTGCTCAAATTTGACGATATAGCATTGAATACAAGGACAAAAATCAAAAGAGTCCTTTGTATGGAATAGGAAAAAAGCGTTTTTAGAAAATGAATGAAATGTTGCTTAAAATTTGTTGCTATTCAAAGGACCTAGGCCTAGGGCATTACACCAAAATTGAACAAGTTACAAAACTGATTACAAATCAGCATTGTTTCAAAGCTTGACTAAGCAGTGTATTAATAGTATCTTTGCAAAATATGTCAATTTTTAACTGGCGCAAGATCTTATAATTGCAATGCGAAAATTTTTAAAATTCTAGAAACTAACAAAAATGGTACACTTTTTTGTCAAGCCTAAACAAAACTAAACAAAATGGCTCGCTAATCAATCCTTATTATAAAAAAATAATTGACAACATAATCTACGTCATGATAGTTTGGCAGAAGTAGCTGGACTGGCAAAAACTGGTCTTCTCTAAAGCTCGTCTAGCCTAGCTGGTGTGCTATTCATTGCTGCACTGCAGCTTTGACTTCAACACACTTAAAAAATCGAATTAGCACAAATGTGCAAACTTATCTACATAGCCTTTGAATGTAATTATCTTAATTATTATTGAAGCATGAAAAGTCAAGTCAGCGAAATAGGCATGCAAATGCGATCATTCATATCACAGTCATAAAAGGAAGAATAATGCTGAAGTTCAATGTTTCATGTTTTTAGGCGTTTGTAAAGAAAATATCAAAGGTCACCTTGATCAAAGTTTATTGATAAACCATTATTACTTTGCTATTGCGGCTATGTGAAAGTTTGCAACGTGCATCGTACATGGTACAGAAATCAATTTGACTGATAAAAGTTGGCATAGTTGCCGTAACTTTTTGTAGGAACAGATATTAGCCAAAATTTAGCATCAGTTGTTTGCAGTCTCCGCAAATTGCTGCAAGTCGAAAACGGAAGCGTATTATATGGCGGGTCGAGAAAGACGAAAACGGGTAGCGGGTGCGGGTCAAGTGGGTGCGCGTCAAGGGTAGGCGGGTCGCGGGTTCCCGCGGGTCAAGGTTTCTGACCCGCTTCCAAATCTAATGCGTCAACCAACGATACGTGCACAAAAGAAGTCACCACTTTAAAATGGCGGATAAGAATCAGAAGGACAAAGGTCACAGACAGAATTACAAGACCTCCAAAGCAGTGACGGCTGCAGAATGCAGTCCAAAGGAAGATTTATGCCATCTGATAGTATAGTTGAAACGTCCGTCAGCAGAAGAGTTTTCAAAATCCGCCAATATTTTTTACAAGTGGTTAACGATTTCTACACCGCATGAAATGATGCGTTCATAACATTCCACAGATATACACTCCCAGCACATAGCTAGCAACAGGAAGCAACTCAAATACAGCAAGAGGGCATTCAAATTTTTGAAATCTGCTTTCACTATTTGTAAACAGTCAGTGACGAATCAAGAGTTTTGTGATAGCTCTCAAATTCTATAAACATGCAATACCTGTTGTGGAGCTTTGTTCTGAAGAAGCAAAAACTTGCTTTCCTTCAAAGAGGCGTCGGGACTACAGTTCATTTGGACAATTTTCACGAAATCAGAAGTGAGTGGTTAGCAGGCTATATACTAACACAATTTCGATAGCAGGTAGATAACTACCATTTTGGCTTAGTGCAAAAACTTTATTTCGGCTTTATACGTCAAATTTGAGTCCACTATGTGAACGAGCACAAAATGAGCTTTCAAATGATGTGTACTGTAAACACTACGAATTTTCTGTACGTGGCTTCAATCAAGGTTACAGATTCCCAAACGCAATGTAAAGTAAGAACAGTTTATGCGAAAATTAAATCTATTGGAGTTTTCAGGTTGTTATTGTGTTACTTTATGTATATGTGCACTATAGGGTGGTGATTCCTTTTGGAGACATCAACTCTGAACCCTTATTACTCATTCATTACTTTGTGTTAAAAAGCCATCATTACAGCAAAATGGAGCTTAACATTTTCTCTTTCTAATGAATACAATGAAACTAATTTTGGATTTCAAAATGTTGTTAACGAGTTTTTTGAAGGAGTGCAATATTTCGGATATTTTGCAGACTGAAGTAAAGTTTTTAGACAGACATTGATTATATATATCATTCGATACCTCTATCACATATGCACATTTTAAAAACACATCTGCTAAGTGGCAACCCTCTGGCATGCATACTAAATGCTCCACAATCGCTGGAAAAATTTGGTCGTGTTTTTATGATAGTTTTTATGATTTAAATTAGAATTTTATGATGATGCAGCGTATGGGATAGTAGTTGGAAGATGATCATGACTCACATAACAGGCATTTGTAAGGTTATGCCCTTAGTTTAATGATACGGTTTGCGTAGCCAGAAACAACTGATTATTTGATTTCTGCAAAACTGACTAAATTTGGATGCAAAAATTAGAAAATGGGTAATATCTCACGATAGCGATAAGATAGAAAGTAATACTTCGAAAAGAAAACATGTAGAGCACCAAATGGTCATTCGAATGAATATAAGGATAGCTATGCAGCAACTGTCTAACTGCCAGAAATCGAAAAAACCACCCTGACTTTTTGAAGCGGCATTTTGGGGGTATTAGAATGCTGAACCAACCAATTTTGGAAAGTTTCGTGAAATTTCGTTATGATTTGGGTCGTCCATCAACAATGTGTGTCAAAAAGGAATCACCACCTTAAAATTAAACGCTATGCAGCTGCTTGAGAATACTGAATATCACCAAAAGTAAAGCTAAAGTGCAAATTCACTAAATATTTGTTTTTGATTTATCCGAAACCATACGTGTGCTTGGGGGGGGGGGGGGGTTGGGGGGGGGGCTCACCCCCCCCCAGACCTGAGCTCACCCCCCCCCCCAGAATCCGGATTCTCCGGTAAAAAACCAGACAAATCCGGTTTTTCGGCGGCCTTCGGCCGCCCTTCACCCCCCCCCAGAACTTCCCCTCCTGCACATTTCTGCTCGTAACTGTCTCAGCCAGAGTAATGATCAAATTTTGTAGATATGTTTTGTGCCTCCTACGTTAAGGCCGCTTTCTTTATTTCTTGAAAAAGCAGTCGTAAGCAAGATATAATATTTTCCGTGCTCTAAAATCGGAAATTTTGATTTATGAAAATCTAAAAAAGACAACGCGAGCGTACAAATAATAAAGCTTGCATTCCAGATTTCAAATGAAATCGCAAAGGACTGAAGGAGATATTGAAATTCTAAGCTTTGAATACACATCCTCTTGCGTAAACAGCAAGCCAGTAACCGCAGCGCGTTTTCCATCTAGGTTGGTACTGAACTTGATAAACTCAACTGGGATAAATTTTAAACATTTTGATTAAAGCTGTTAATTCACGGTATTTGTGCAAGGTCCACCCCGGTAATTATACTACCAACTTTATACTAATGAATCATGGTTTGGTTTCTATGGATAAGCTTGGCAAAAGAAGATTGCCAAAACCGTAGCCGTGTAGCCGAATGGATAAGTCGTTGGACTGAGGATCGAAAGCTCCGAGCTATGATTTCCACCATAGCCACAATGACGTTGCATTGTTTCCTTGAGCAAGCAACCTTGGCTGCACCGCCGGTCGGATAAGGCGTAAAACTGGTGGGGCCCGTGTACTGTCCATCAGGAACAGTGCCGAAAGCTTAATCCAGTTTATCGCCGAGAGTAGGGTCCTATATTCCCGGCGAAAGGTATCCCTTGGGATCAATCAGCACTGGTAGTTGTGTAAGTGTGGTCCGCCTACCCTCTGCGAGGAGTTGCTCAGTGCACAGAGCCAAGCTCTCAAAATGGATCACACGCTGTAATTTCCGTGTACTTCCGGATTTGCTTGGGATTCCTCTTGACCTGCGTAGAGGCCTGGAGTGTCGAAAGGCACAGTGCTCTTCTGCCTATTGCGTACGAGCTGTTAATGGATGACGTTCTAGTCCAAAGACAGAGATGGTGTCTTTGCTCCAGCCTCCTATTGTGGTGACGGCGTTCAGGCAACGAAGCGAGAGTCACTAGCTATGACTGATGGAGTCAAGCAAAGTTTGGCGCCCTTGTCCGGGCGGAGAGTCCGGCTACAACAACAACTGCAACAAGATTTTTTGATCAACAACGTTGATCTTTTTAACGTCAAATAAGCAGTTGCTCAAATTAAGATTTTACAATAATTTAGTATATGGACGAAATTTTCAAAAAATTCAACTGCATATTTCTGCTAAACAAAGAGAAGTATACAGTTTTGAAGTCATCAATACGCCGGAGTAACAGTTAGTTCAGAAAATTGGGAGAACGCTATCTTAACGTCAGTAGCCTAGTTTGAAGGTTATTGTCACTGCGCTCACTAAGGTTGTTCAGGCTTTGCGATAGAAAACAGAGTCTGCATGAAGTGGTGGATGAGATCTGCATTAGACACAAATATTGAATTTTCGCAATTTAATTTTTAACTGCAATGCTGTCAATACGCTAGATTGCATACAGTCAAAAAATCAACTTAATTTTCTAATTTAATAGAGATTTTAAATACTTAAGTTTTACTCTATACTTTTACTCTTCTTTGATTGGCTTGAAGCAAATTCATGGTGTGGTAGGCTGGGCGGGCATAGACGACGAGGAAAGTTTGACGTTGGAGCATATATACGTGTGTTAGGGGGGGGTGTACCCCCATAGGTGTAACGGGGATTTGGGTTGGGGGGGCCCTCCCCCGGAATTTTGGGGGGGGGCCCTTTTTAGACCCCCCCCCCAAACCCCCCCACGACCCCCCCAAACCTCCCCCAAAAATTTTTTCTATTTTTATGCCAAAAATCGCATTTTCAGCCATTGCTAATGCCGAAAAACATGAAATCATTAAGTAATTTTAACATTAGACAGTGTTTTTAAACTCGAAAACCTGATTGTCAACATGTTATGTTTCTGAGTCTAGAATAAGGTCAATATTGAGTCTAGAAGTCCATAAAACCGTTATAAACTTGTATTTCTCGCGATAATAAACACCAATGAATGAAAAATAAAACGGGTATGGATAGGCTTTTGGGGGGTATGACAAAGAAAAAGGGGGGGGTACCCCCCCCCCCCCCCCCCAAACCCCCCCATTACACCTATGGGTACCCCCCCACCAAAATGACAAATTTTGGCGACCCCCCCCCAGATTTTCAGATTTTTGCTACCCCCGCCCCCTTTTTTTGGCCAAAAAGTCGCCAAAAATGGCATAAAATCGAAAATTTAGGGGAGTCCCCCCCACCCTCCGTCGGAACCCCCCCCCCCCCAGATTTTTGCCCAGCCACACCTATGATTGAGGCAATGGTTTCCTTCATAGTTTCCTCGGGGGGGTATCCCCCCAAACTTTTCGAAAAATTTTACCCCCTCCCCAGATTTTTTGACTTACCCTCCCCCAACTTTTGGCTACCCCCCACAGGAAAACCTTTTTCGGAAAAAATCGGAAAAAAATCAGAACTCATTTTTCCGATTTTTTTCGGTAATTATTCCGATTTTTTTGTGCAACTTTTCCGATTTTTTTCCGATTTTTTACCCAATTTTTTCCGATTTTATCCGGAGATTTTTCCGATTTTTGTGCAACTTTTCCATTATTCCGATTTTTTTCCGATATTTTTCCTACCGTTTTTTCCGGTTTTTTTCCGAAATTATTCCGATTTTGCCAAGTTAGAAAATATCGGAAAAAAATCGGGAAAAAACCCGGATAATTTATTCCGATATTTTTCCGATTTTTTCAGACATCCGGAAAAAATCGGAAAAATATCGGGATAAAATTTGTAGTTAAAACAATTATTCCGGTTTTTTTCCGATTTTTTCCAGGAAAAGTTTTCCTGTGCCCCCCCCGAATCCTCCCCCAACGATTTTTGGACCCAAAAAGTTAGCTAAATTTGGCCAAAAAATCGTGATTTTTTGAAAAATTTTTCTAAAATTTTGACTTAAAATGACTTTAAAACGGTGCAAAAACGCCTGAAACGTTAAAAACAAGCCTTATTTTTATGAAAAAAGGACTAAATTACAGAAAATTTTGCATTTTTTGGCCATTTTTCGAAATTTCTGAGGTCCGAATTCTGGGGGGGGGGATCCCCCATCACATTTCGGAGGTCGGCCAAGATTTTCCCTCCCCCAGACCCAAAGTTCCAGGGAAACTATGGTTTCCTTTCCGTTCCTGCATAGGTGTGTGGGGTATAGGGATCGGACAGAGGTGGGATTTTGCCTCCTGCCGGAGCCGGAGCCGGAGGCAGGTCATTTGAAAAACTGTTTATGGAATTCTGATCTGAACTTAATTTTCGCAGCGTTTGGCTGTATGGTCATGTTCATGGGTGTGGTTGGGGGGGGTGGGGGGGACCCCCCCACCAAAATGACAAATTTTGGCGACCCACAGGAAAACTTTTGTTGGAAAAAATCGGAAAAAAATCGGGACAATATTTTTCCGATTTTTTCCGGAAATTATTCCGACTTTTTTGTGCAACTTTTCCGATTTTATTCCGATTTTTTACCGAATTTTTTCCGATTTTTTCCGGAGATTTTCCCGATTTTTGTGCAACTTTTCCATTATTCCGATTTTTTCCGATATTTTTCCGATCTTTTTTCCGATATTTTCCAGACATTTTTCCGATTTTTTCCAGAAATTTTCCCTATATTTTCACGATATTTTTCGGAAATTTTTCTGTGATTTTCCGGATATTTTTCCGATGTTTTTCCAGTCATTTCTCCAAATTTCCCCAACATTTTCTTAAGATTTTCTCGCCACCTGCATACGTCTCGTGCTGTATACGTATTATATACGTATATGAGTCGATTTCTGGGATGCTCGACTATTGAGTAGACAACCCAAGAAATCAAATTGGCTCAATTTCCCATATTTTATAATATATATATATATATACCGGTGCCTGCCCTCCGGCCCCGACCCCGGTAGTCAGGCCCCGGCCCCGGTGGTCAGGCCCGGTACCAACCAGGGCCAAAAATTAGAAAAATTTTGTATATTTTTGACATTTTCTGATCAAAATTTTGAATTTTCGAAAGTCAAAGAGTGTTATGACTATGACTAAGTGTTATGGACCCCGGCCAGGGCCCACGATGAGGTCCCGCATGACCGCATGCCAATTTATAGTAGCCAAAGTTTGATAGTTGGTTAGATATAGACTTGCAAACTTTCGAAAATCCTTTAGCATTTTGGCCAATTTTGGGAGGTCAACTTTGGTCAAGTACTGTACTTACAGAATCAAACTTAGAAACCAATCTGGTACTGTAGGGTATACTTCTAGACTTGCTCTTTCTAATGGGCTATACTAGGCAACTGCAGCTGCTATGGTTGGGGAGTAGGCGACCATGCTTTCCCCTTCTTTTCCGTCATGTTTCCCCCCTCTGACTATACAATTGTATTGCAATTTTTAACACAACTAACTTTTTTCTAGTGACATTCTGCATACTATGGCCAGTTCCCAGCAGGTTTCACGCCCAAACAGGTTAGGTACGGCGGATTTAGCATTTTGACCAAAAAATCGGGTTTTAAGCTTGCTGTGAGGTTAGAAGGGTGCCTAGGTAGTTTTGCACACTAAAACCAGCTAAAACAATGCTTTTAAACCATTCTAAATGGTTGGTTGGTAGAAATCCGTGCCATGTTTTGTTTTCCCCCGCACCATGTTTTTTCCCCGATTTGAGGGTAAAAAAACATGGACAAATCCTGTTACTGCCAAAGCTGAGTGAGGTGTAAGAGAAGTTTGAATATACGATTGGATAGGTATTTGCCCACGGTACATAACGGTATACTCAAACCGATCCAAATCCAAGCGAAGAATAAGTTGCAGGCTTGCTTCCCTATTCCCTTTTTCTTCCCCCTCCCCTGACTATACTGTCTATTGGAGTAACCAGAGCTGCCTGTCTTCGGTGATGTGATGGGCTGACACACACCTCAAATAAGCTTGACGCAAAGACCCTCGCAGAAATCGTTTTTAGGACCTAGAAACCTGAAAATCTCCAAAAAAGAACAGCTTTTTAATCTATGATTTTTCATGCTATTTCTGACCTGTCTGCAATAAATTAGCCAAATCCCAGAACCACTTACGAGATATGGCCATTCAAAGTTTGAAAAATCATCAATTTTGGCAATTTTGGGCCATGCTAGCGGACTAACGAAGAAAGCTATCGAGCTAATATTTTGCATCCGTAAATTGGGTACCATAGAGAACGTTTTGTATCAATTTCAGCTAAATCTGAGAAATTTTATTTTTTCGGTGTTTCAGCTGACTGTGACTGCTGACTGTTGAAAAATCGGAAAAAATATATAAAATTTAACAGATTCAGCTGAAATTCATCCAAAACGTTCTCTATGGTATATACTTATTTTACGGATGCCAAATATTAGCCCGATACTTTTCTCGTTAGTTATATACTTATGATAGCCCATAGTTTCTAAAATCGATCTTTTGGCTAAAATTGATGATGTTTCAAACTTTGAATGGCCATAATACAGACAGGCTATTAGTGATTAAGAGCAATTGAAATGGTCACAGACAAGGCACAGCTTTTGCATGCTGCCCATATTAATTTCATTGAAAAATGTCAGTGACAGATCTCTGCCCTGAAAGTGTTAATCACTAATGCAAACAAAGCGTTTCATATGAAAGTCTTGCCAAAGTCATATCACAGTCGCTCCAAAGAGGGATATTTGGCAGTGACGGGCAGGGGCGCACCCAGGATTTTGAAAAGGGGGGGGGGTCGAGCCGGAAAAAATTTTTTGCCTTCGCCTGACAGGTTTACGGGGGGGGGGGGTGGCGGTGGCGAGGTTTTCAACAAAGTTCGTTTTGGGAGCCACAAAAATGGAGAGATTTAAGAGTCGTCGCCAGCCGACGCGGGGAGTCTGGGGGGCTGAGCCCCCCAGAAGTTGAGAAAATTTTTGAAATTTTCAAAAAAGCCGTAATGGAAATCTTTAAAAAGATTTCAATAAAAGTTGAGAAATTCCTTGACATAACGGCAAAATAGTGTGAAAAGATTTGAATAAAAAGCTCTGCGAGGCGCATTGTTAAAATCGATATAGAATAGTGCCGCAGGCGCGAAAAATTAAAAACATGTAGAAAAGCAGGCACGCACTTTTTTGAAATCGAGATAGAAAAGTACCGCAGCCGCGGATATTCAGTAAAATGGAGGTAAAAAACGCCGCAGGTTCCAAAACGTTGTAAACGTTAATACAGAATAGCGCCGCAGGCGAGAAAAATTTTTAAATTCGGTTAGAAAAACGCCGCAGGCCCGAAAAATTTTGAAAATTCAATTAGAAAAGCGCCACAGGCCCGAAAAATTTTGAAAATGCAGTTAAAAAAGTGCCGAAGGCGAGAAAAATTTTAAAAATCGGGATAGAAAAGCGCCGCAGGCGACAAAAATTATAAAAATCGAGATAGAAAAGCGCCACAGGCGAGAAAAATTATAAAAATCGAGATAGAAAAGCGCCACAGGCGACAAAAATTATAAAAATCGGGATAGAAAAGCGCCGCAGGCGAGAAACATTTTAAAAATCGGGACAGAAAAGCGCCGCAGGCGAGAAAAATTTTCATAATGTTTAATTTTATGCACTAAAAATAGCTCAATCTTTGCTTTCTCCCCGAAAATTCCCGGGGGGGTCGGACAAAAAGGGGGGGTCGGAACCCCCAAAACCCCCCCTGGGTGCGCCCATGGTGACGGGGTCCATTTCTTTGGCGTGTACGGTATCTCATACATCTGTATCTGGTTCTGGGATTCGGCCAATTTTTCGCAGACAGGGCAGAAATAGCATGAAAAATTATATATATCGTCAAGCGGGAAAAACCCCACTCTTTCTTTCTTGGACCAGAACTTTCGACTGGTTCGGGTTAGCACGAGCATGAAAAATTATATATATCGTCAAGCGGGAAAAACCCCCACTCTTTCTTTCTTGGACCAGAACTTTCGACTGGTTCGGGCTAGCACGACTTTGATACTATATATATATATATATATATATATATATATATATATATATATATATATATATATATATATATATATATATATATATATATATTTAATTAGGGTTTGTCCTAAGCTTCTAGGCCCTGCCGTTATGGAGAAATTAAAGCTTTCCATGTAGGGAAAAACCCACCCGCAATTTTTGCATTATACCCACCTAAGCTTTCCATGTCGGGAAAAACCCACATGCATTTTTGCATTATACCGGCCTAACGGCATAGGTGCAATTGGGGGAGGGGGGTTTGGGGGTGGGGGTAACCCCCCTTCGCCCCAGCCTTTTTTCCAACCCCCCCCCAGAAATTTTTTTGGGGGGGGCCCGGCCTCCCCCAACTGGGGGGGGGATAGTCGCGCCGAGGGCGCGAAAATTTGCCAAAAATTGGGCATTTTTGGGGCAAATCTTGCAAAATTTTTCAAAAAAGTCCATATTTTTGGCTTAACGTGTAGGTGGTGGTCAATGTACCAGTGGTCAATAGGACCCCGAGGCTATAGTGACCAGTGGTCACTTCCATCGGTTTCGGCAATATGCCCATTGAAACGAGCGTAGTCGATTTACTATATATGCCCCCAACCAAAACGCCGAAAACCGCTGTTTATAGTGAGTTTTCCCAACTTTGACCCCGGGCGAGGAACCACGGGAGCCATGCAGCCCGAGGGTCACATCCGTCGGTTTCGGCGATATGCTCATCGTTTTCAGCGACCCCGATTTCCTATATATGGGCACCACCAAATGGCCGAAAATAGCTATTTTTGGGGACTTTTCCCAACTTTGACCCTGGGCGAGGAACCACGGGCGCCATGCAGCCCGAGGGTCACATCCGTCGGTTTCGGCGATATGCTCATCGTTTTCAGCGACCCCGATTTCCTATATATGGGCACCACCAAATGGCCGAAAATAGCTGTTTTTGGGGACTTTTCCCAACTTTGACCCTGGGCGAGGAACCACGGGCGCCATGCAGCCCGAGGGTCACATCCGTCGGTTTCGGCGATATGCTCATTGTTTTCAGCGACCCCGATTTCCTATATATGGGCACCAACAAATGGCCGAAAATAGCTGTTTTTGGGGACTTTTCCCAACTTTGACCCTGGGCGAGGAACCACGGGCGCCAATTTTCTATGTTGGGGCCTCGAAAAATTTCTAAGTCCACACGCTTCGCAACCCCATGTTTGACAGTCTCTAAAAATCGCTAGGAGCCAAATTGGGCAAAAATAATCAATAGTGAACAGGTTCATGGTTATGCTAACAAGATAATAATAGGTAAAGGTTACCACCATCAGCCATGTGAAAAATCCGTTGGACACAAAATTGTACAAAAGCGTAAAGGACGAACACAACAGAAAAAAACCACACATACAAAGTGGTCAGAAAAGTCGATTTTTTCAAAGTTCATTTTTTCCGGGCAAGTTTGGTATCATTCGAAAGCTCTTGGCCTGGAGATTTCAGAAATGCAAATTTTAGCTCTCAACTCCTTACCGTTAATTAGTTTTGCTTAATTAACGTTTTCAAAGGCTGCATTTGACCGTTTTAGCTCATATTATGGGGTGCTCTCCGAGCTACCCCATGATAATTATAATTATATAACTATAATTTTTCTATGATATCAAAATATAAACGGGGCACGGGGGGACCATGGCAAAATTTGTTCCCCCATCTTCATAAGTGCAGGATTCTCCCCCCCCACCAGGGTGACTAGTATATACCCAAGAGCGACACCCCAGTTTCACTCTGTTTTATGCCCAGCCACACCTAGTTTCCTCTGGGAGGGGGTTACTCCCCCCAAATTTTTGCCCAATTTTACCCACTCCCAGAACTTTTGACATAGCTTCCCCCAACTCTCGGCTCGGCTACCCCCTACCGAACCCCCACAACGATTTTTTGACCCAAAAAGTTAGCTCAATTTGGCCGAAAAATTGTCATTTTTGAAAATTTTTTCTAAAATGTTGGCTTAAATCGCTTTAAAACAGGGTAAAAACGCCTAAAACATTAAAAACAGGCCTTATTTTGAAGAGAAAAAGGGCTAAATTACCGAAAATTTTGCATTTTTTGGCTATTATGTCAAATTTCTGAAGTCCGAATTGTGGGGGTATATACCTCCCAATCACATTCCTTGGGTCGACCACCTACCTTCCAAGATTTATATACCCCCCCAGACCCAAAGTTCCGCAGAAACTATGCAGCCACACCGTAGAATTGGAAAAGTAAAAATATCGGAAAAATTCCTGGAAAAAACTGAGAAAACAATTTATTCTGAGTTTATTCTGATTTTTTTCCGAAATTATTCCGGTTTTTTCCAAATTAGAAGATATCGGAAAAAAATCGGGAAAAAATCAGAATAATTTATTCGGATTTTTTTCCGATTTTTTCAGGTATCCGGAAAAAATCGGGAAAATATCGGGAAAAAATTTGTAGTTGACACTATTATTCCGGTTTTTTTCCGATTTTTTCCAGGAAAAGTTTTCGTGTGACCCCCCACAGATTTTCAGATTTTTGCTACCCCCCCCCCCAGATTTTTGGCCAAAAGTGGCCAAAAACGGCATAAAATCGAAAATTTAGGGGGGGTCCCCCACCATAGGTGTAACGAAGATTTGGGGTGGGGGGGGCCCCCTCCCACGCAATTTTGGGGGGGGCCCCTTTTTAGACCCCCCCAAACCCCCCCGAACCTCCCCCAAAAAAATTTTTCAATTTTTATGCCAAAACTCGCATTTTCAGCCAATGCTAATGCCGAAAAACATAAAATCATTAAGTAATTTTGACATTAGACAGTGTTTTTAAACTCGAAAACTTGATTGCCAACATGTTTCTGAGTCCAGAATAAGGTCAATATTGAGTTTAGAAGTCCATAAAACCCTTATAAACGTGTATTTCTCGCGATAATAAACACGTTAAGCCAAAAATTTGGACTTTTTGAAAAATTTTGCAAAATTTACCCTAAAAATGGCCAAATTTTGGCCAATTTTCGCGCCTTCGGCGCGACTCCCCCCCCCCCCCCCCCCCCCCCCCCCCTCCGCTTTTGGGGGGGGGGGCCGGGGCCCCAAAAAATTTCTGGGGGGTGGGGGGGGGGGGGGTGGGGAGGGGGGGGGGTTACCCCCCCCCAAACCCCCCCAATTACACCTATGTCCCCCACCCTCCGTCGGAACCCCCCCCCCCAGATTTTTTGCCCAGCCACACCTGGTCATGTTCGGTCTTCGGCCACTCTACAAAACAAGACATCTGAATATTTTATAATGTAATT
>JASAND010005515.1:0-15005 GCA_030248195.1 Trissonchulus latispiculum
ACGCAGGAGTTAAGACCAATAAGTAGCGTTATTGACGTCACATGGATATCCCAACCATGGTCAGGTCAACATTGTCAACTTTTCTCCTTAGGAAACTGTTAAACCGCTGTTAGTCAACAATGCGCCGACGGACGGATATATATATATATATTTTTGCATATAATACATTTTTAATAGGCGTTTGTATAACTCATGTATTCAGAGACTCAAAGTTAAATCTGATGTTAACTTTCGTGACATATATACGTATATACGTGCGTAACCTGTGTAGCATCCTGTCATCCATCCTAAAACTACCGTGTCTCGTCTTGCTGACATTACGTGAGTGATATATAACCGAAATTCGCAACCACTTGCCTTCAGAATATATATATACTAATAATGCCAATATGAGTCTATTTGGCATGCACTCATATTGGTGCGTGTACAAACTTGTCTTCTGCACTTTCCAACCTCACCAGACTCATATTAGCATTTTACATGCTTGTCTTATTCTTATATCTGAACAGTTTTTAAGTTTTAAGTATGGATTACTGCAAATCTTATCAAATTAATACAAACATAGAATGGGTGGTTTGGTAACACATTACAAAATTTTGGATTTTGGAACATTACAAAAATTCTAATAGCTTAAGGGGGGGGGGTCGCGAATTTTCGACCATCTCCGATTTTTCTCATTTTCACATATTTTGTAGTCCCCATGGGTCCCCAAAACAAGACAGTTGCATTTCTTGCAAAACTTTCCCTATTATTCACAATAGTCCTCCAAAGGTGGCCCCGGCATGTGTTAAATATAGGAAAATGAAAAAGTTAGGAAAATTTCGCGGTAACCAAAAGTTTGAGCACTGTGCAAGAGAAAACGAGCTATAGCTGGGCAAAATGTTAATCTGGACTAGGTAGCGTGTTAATATCTATATGAGGTATTTTTGTGTTAGCTCAGCGATTTTCTAAAAATTTTCAAAGTTGGGTGAAGCCGGTTTTGCACAAATTTGACTTACAAAAATGTCACCAAAGAAATGTTTCGTCGTGGCCTGAACTAACCGTTTACTGCACAGATTTCGCGTATAGATATTAACACAGTACACAAATAGAGGTTCAATTTCCATACGCAAAATCCATGCTGCTACTTGTGGATTGTTCATACTTTTGGTTACCGCGTTGGCGTTTTGCCTCAAAATACGTCATTTTCTCAATTTTTTGGATATAATGATCCATAAGTCGGGTGAAAGCCGAGCTATTCCAACCAAATTCGGTGTGCCAGTTTGCACATATGAAAGGAAGATGTGCGCTAAATTTAACTGCAATTGCTGGTGTTTAACTGTGGATGCATGCCTTAGTCCGATGACGGAGGCCTAGAGTCAAAAAATCGCAAATTTTTAAATTTTTCAAATACAGCCAAATTTTATATCAAATTGAAGCTCTCGATGTCTTGAACATTGTATCTTCTTGCACCAAGTCTCAACAAAGCAGTATGAGAAAGTTAAGCCGCATTAAAGTTTGAAGTAAATAACAGTCGGAAGGAGCTTGATCAAATGGTTCAAACGCCGTTTCTCGCTCGTTGCTTGACGTATCACTGTCATTTGCACAGCAATAAATAGCCCAAGATAGAGGCTTCAATTTGATGTATTGACCATACCGTAGTCTTTTGTCATCCTATGTGTACACGTCTTCGAAGCCCTTAGCGAGGCATAGTGGCGTAAATACTAAATTGTAGGGATTTGAACTGCAATATCTCTTAACTGGATTGACCCTGGACTCTAAAAATGTGTCTTGTTTTTGGACACATATGGGGGTATATTACACCTGAAAATGAGCGAAATCGGTGACTATAAAATTTGGTACCCGGCGACCCCCCCCCTTAAATATGGATTTCTCTCAGTCGTCAACATTTTTTAGTTTCTTTCAATAATTAAATATTGTAAGGGTGGACCAAAGGAAACAGAGTAAGAAAAAGATAAGTAAGGAACTTAGGGGCAGGGACACAGGGACGCAGGGACGCAGACAAAAAACCATAAGCCATAAACTCAATAACATAACTTCAGATCTTAAGCAAAAAGCTTTTAGAAGAAATACCGAGTTTTACCACATTTTTGTAATTTTTGAAAAGAGTTTTAATCCTGGGCTGCGAAAACGTTTGTCACTTTTTTGGGACAGGCATTAAAAACTTGGGCCTTTCTCATGGTCCCCCCAGTACTAAAATTTCGAAATTTGACCAATCGAGCTAAAATCTGGTATCGGTATGTTTTTGAACATGCTGAGTTCAAATATCGCAAATTTTTCAATTTCGCGAAATTAAATTTTTTGTTTCGCGAGGGGGACCAAGGGAAACCGAAAATTTTTTCTTTGATTTGCTGAAAATTTGTATTAGGAATTTCGGGGTCGACGAATCTAAAGTCCGTTTACAAGAAGGTCTGCTTTTATGAAAAGGAACAGAAGCCTAATTTTAGGAATATGTAGGAGTAGAAATGGGGTTCCAAAACAGGAACAGGAAACGGAGACATTTTTCAGGAACTATCTTCAGGCGCAGGATCAAAAACAGAAGTCTGTTTCCAGCACCAAAATGCATTCGAGTTTAATTTTAGCTGCCTTCCATCCATGCGTAGCGGTCGGGCTTATGTGCCCCACCCCCTCCTTTTTCACAACTCCTAACATAATTAATTAAGGAACTGTGTCAAAATTAAGCTTAAAATTTAGCGTGTACACAATTTATTTACACGTTTTAATTAGTGTAGAAATCGTGTAAGCGGTATATTTGATGTCAACTTTTGAAGTTTTTTCAAAGCTGTGCTTTACGTCAGTGCTGTAATAACAGCACAGAAGCTGAAGCTCACATATATTCATGTTTCTGTGTCAAAGTTAGTCAGCAGCTGGTTATTTTCAAAACAAAAAACTGAAGCCAAAACATTACCATAAAAACAAAACGTTTAGAAATCGTGTAAGCCTTATTGAAAACGTGTCAAGAATCGTGTAAATTTTATCGTGTACACGATTTTATTTTTGACACGCTTCCTAAAGATTTTTGCTGGCTGCAAGACCCTAGCTTCAAGGTTGCCATTTGCCAATATGAGTTGGCACATGCAATATTCTGCACCTATCTGCAGAAAAATACTAGACGTCTCTATCTATCTGCAGAAAAATACTAGACGTCTCTATCTTATCTGCATCTAAGGGAAATACTCTTCAAAGTTGAAGTTTAGGCAAAAATTTTTAAAATTTTGGCTAAAGAAAGGAAAATTTTATTACTGGTGCGAGCTATAAGGCTGTAATTTGGCATGTACAGAGGCCCTATAGGAGTACTCATTTGTGCTCAAACTTTAAAATTTTAAGGAAATGAAAGGAAAGGAAGAGAAAGAAAAGAAAGGAAAGGAAAAATTTAAAATTTTGTAAGATTCAGTGTTCCAAAATCAAAGATGTGTCCTCCAAAACACCCAATCTATGTTTGTCTTAATTTGATAAGATTTGCAGTAATCCATACTTAAAACTTAAAAACTGTTCAGATATATTATTAGCTTTTTATCATTGGTTCGGGATTCGTCTGCATTGCAACTGTATAGCAGCGCCAAGTCAAAAGAAAGCCACTGATCCAATTTAACGAATTAGCGTAGTTTGGAAAATGTATATAGTATGATTATTCCTGCTGCGCCTCAGCGCAGCAGGTCTTTTATGTTTGCTCGGCCCGTGCCCTCACACGCATTTTGCTTGAAGAAGATAGGTGTCACCATAAAAGCGTGTGTGCAGTGGTTTAAGATAGGGCCGGCATCTTTTGCGTGTGAATTTATAATTTCCAAAGTTTCTACTTCCAATCAATGTAATTACGCATATGTGAAAGTAAATTGCTGCAGTTTTTGACGCCAAAACAAAAAAAGGCTATATCTCACGGTAGAGAAAAGCTAGAAACTTACTTTAAAAAGCAAAAATGTGAAGCTCAATGAGATCTTTCGAATGAATATAGTCGTAACTGTATAGCAAATGCCAAACGTTCAGAAATTGGGAAAAACCACTTTGACCGGAAATCTCAAATTTTTGAATCGGGATTGCGCGGAGGGTGTTAGAACGCTAAAAGAACTTATTTCGGAAAGTTTCATCAAATTTCATCTTGATTTACGCCACCAAACAACAATATGTGCCCAAAAGGAATCACCACCTTAAGTTTAAATTCTTTAGTCCAAGTTTTCATTCCGGAAATTTTGCTGTAAACAGCTTAAGTTTAAATTCTTTAGTCCAAGTTTTCATTCCGGGCTTGCTGTAAAACACTGCTTCTCTTCCGTGAATTGGAAATTTTCGGAGCAAACAATTTCTAATTTCGCTTGAAAATATTTGAGTTGAACTTGAATACCATATTCCAAGCTTGAAAACACAAGCACAAAAACTCCAATAGTTTGAAACAGGCATACCGGCGTAAATTATTTCAATCGTACAAGTGAGAGTTTTTAGGTCTAAACTATGTGAAGGCGAAAAATTGTATTCAGACAATTCACAGCAGAGGAATTTTGCCCTTTTTGGGCACTATTTGTTAAAAATACAAATGAAAATAAATCTCCACGCATATATGGCATGGCACAAAGACTATGCATGCGCAGCCAGCACTAGTAAGACGTCGTCGTCAAGAACAAAATTACAAGTAAATAGGTTACAGCAAGGTAACGATATTTTATGCAAATTAAGTTCCGTCAGTTTGAGCAAACTGTCGGTTGACTTAGTGCATACCTGGAGAGCTGTAGTGTCTAAGATGTTGCAGGGCATTTGGTTTTTGTGTTTCTCCATTACATTTATTTCTGCGGCCAAGCTTGCAATCGATGAGAATGGGTTTTCAAGTAAGTTTATGATTCAAACTTTCAAAGCTGATTCCAGAATGACTTTACTTTGACTGTCATTAAATATGTATGTATCAGTTGTTACTGATTTGGTATCAATTTTTATTGACTTGATATCAACAATTAACGATTTTGTATCAGTTGTTATTGATTTGGTGGATATCACAAATTAACTTACCATTTTATTAAAGTCATACTTCAACGATGTTTGCCAAACATCTAAATTTTAACACATCTGAAAGCTTCAATTTTGGTTAAACATCATATTTTATATTAAATTTTAGTATTCTGTACGAAAAATGAATTCCAATGCTTGGACGGAAGTGGTTGTGTAAATGTGGCTCTGACTTGCGACGACAACAAGGACTGTAGTGATGGTTCTGACGAAGTGGACTGTCACGTTCTGTATCAGTCGGCTTCTCCTCAACATCAAAGAAGAAGTTTGATTCCTGATGAAGAACTAGTCGGCGGTAATGATTTTTCTTGTTTGAATAATAATCTAAATGCAAAAAGCTTCTCCTGGAGAAGGATGGGAAGTTGAAATTAAAAATTAGAAGGTGGACGGGGGAACTGGGAAATTCTCCTCTGTGGTCATTTGGCTATTGGGTGCAAGCGGTAAAACGTGCACATTAAAATTGTCCAAAGAATAAGTTTTAACTTCGACAAAATGTAAAATTTAAATGAAACAATTCAACTACTTGAATTAATTTATTAATAAGTTTTATATCATTTATTCTTAGGGCCTTTTCAAGAAAGGGTAGGGTAGAGTAGAGTAGAGTAAAGTACAGTAAAGTTAAAATTAAGTCTTTTCATGAAAGCACAGAGTTAACTCTGCGTGTTTTAACTCTCTTTAACCCTGCAAGGTTAAAAGCTGTAGAGTTAAAAAGAGTTAAAATTAACCCCATGGTTTCATGAATAGAGTTAATTTTAACTCTGCTTAACCTGCGTGTTTTGCCTGGGGCTAAATTTCAATAGAAAATGCTCAGAAAGAGTTAAGTAGAGTTAAATTTAACTCTTTCGTGAAAAGGGTAGAGTTAAAGTTAACTCCACAGGTTTTTAACTCTGCAGGCGATTCTTGAAAAGGGCAGAGTTAAAGCGAGTTAATTTTAACCCTTTTCATGAATCCACGCGGAGTTAAGATTTTTAACTCTCTGTAACTCACAGGGTTAAAATTAACCCTTAACTCTTTCTTGAAAAGATCGAGTTAATTTTAACTCTACTCTACCCGCCCTAAGAAACACAAGTATTCTGAAACACACGAAAAACGTTTGTTAAAAAACCTGCTGATCTTAAAGTTCAAAAACAGGACCAGTAATGTTTGACCTCCCTTTAGCAATTGAACATAGTAACGACAAATATATACGTGCTCAGATTTTGGTAGGAACGTTTTTATTTTTATAAATAATTGTTGTAAATGCAATTTCCGAAAACTTACCGATTATCAATTTTGTACAGGAAACGTTTTTGAATGCAAAGACGGATCTGGTCGGAAGTTGGTTCGCAGTTTCGTTTGCGACGGAGATATGGACTGTGCTGACGGTTCCGATGAACACAATTGTCCCGGTAAACCAAATTTGCTTGAAAATTGAAATTGGACTCAGCTTTGGCTGAAAACAGCAGTGTTCAATTTTGATTGTATTGAAATGAATATGAATACAAATAGCCAATAGTCACATGGTCTCTGTTAAAGTTACGGCAGACCGCTTGTATCTTTCCTAGGTTTAGCGTCTCGATCCCTCTAGCAATGTGTATAGTGGCAGTGGCGAGATGTATTTTCTTTCATGTAATTTCAGGAAAATGTGCCTCAAAACAGCGCCAGTGTCCCGGCACAGATTTCTGCATTGCTGAATCTTGGGTGTGCGACGGAACTCCGGACTGTCCAGATCAAAGTGACGAGAAAAATTGCGGTGTGTAAAACATGAACATAAAATGTAGAAATGTAAAAAATGAAAGCGCAATAAACTCAGCGCATTAACATTTTTCCTGCCATTTATTTGTTTAATTTCTGTTAATTTTGAAATTTTGATTAAAGTAGCCATAAAATGATTAACGTAGATACGAAATCAACATCTAAACTCTCATTTTTAAGTAATTGCTATTTTAGATGCCCTGAAATGCAAAAAGTTTCAATTTCGATGCGAGTCCAGCAACGAATGCATCGCTTCGACGTGGATCTGCGACGGACAGGAAGACTGTCTGCAGGGGGAGGACGAAAAGTCTTGTTCCAAAAGTAAGGCTTTTGGAATTCACAATTTGACTAAATGTTATTAACTATTACTATTACATTTCCTATTTCCTATTTCCTCTCAGAATGTCTTGAACTTTAAAACGCTGTATAAATATCTCTCCAACTGTCAAAATTGCGAAAGTTGTAGCTGCGTAAGTTCACTTCAGACTTCACTGTCCGGGTGCGTCAGTGCCAATCTACTTCAAGCATTGAATTTTGTTGAATTCGCCTGGTTAACAGCGTGTTTTTCACATATTACTTATTGCGTGTGCTACATTGCTTTCGCACGCTTACGCTGCCTCGTCCTATTTCCTATTTCCTGCTAGGTACAATAGAAACCTAGCAAGCTCGCAAACGAAATGCAGAGAGAAAACTGAAACACCTAAATGCTATGTCCTATTTCCTACTTTCTGCAATTAAGTCTTCAAACCGGAAATCCAGTGGTCACGTGATCAAGCAATGGAGCCAAACCTATGCTATTGATAGCCTATACAGTAGTTATAAATATTTCTTGGAATTTTTGGTTCAAACAGGTTGTAAACAAAAAGGTTGAATGTAAGCAACAAATTATCAAAGTTAATTCTAAAAAGTTAATAGTTATGTATTTAACTATTTTGGCCTAAAATTTTGAATAATTAGAGGGACAGTCATTTGTTGATTTATTCTTCTTGAAAGCATTTCTGTCCGAATATATAGAAATTAGAAACTAAAATGTCAGCACAAGTGAAACTAGTACTCGTACATGACATGTAATCAATTTTTTGATATCTTTGAATCACATCAATGTTTAGCCATCAATGACTGTTTTTAGCTAGTTGTTTTGTTTTGGAAAAAGACAAGAGCAATTGCTTCATGGCAGGATAATAATTCGCACTACTGCCAAGGAGCAGTTCTTATGGTTTTTAGTTTTACAGATCGCGATCATAAGCGACGCGAACTTGCGAGATTTGGTGATCAGTGCATTAGCGGACTTTCTGGACTCTGAAACATAAGGAAATTCGGAATCGCTAATAAAATTTCCCTCAGTTCACTTTTTCTTTATGGCATAGTACAGACAGACGAAAATCTCCATTTCATTTCATTTCAAACTTGTCTGATTATGCATTTTTAAGAAATATTTGTTTAACCCTTTCCATCCTGAATTATCGCAACATCAATTAAAAAATTATTTCGGTTGTTTTTGACCGCCTAAATCGCACTGACATTGGTATATACTCTGTAAACATTTCTAGAATTAACTAGCTCGTCCTGTGATTAGTTGTTTATTAATTCAATTAGTTATTAATTATTAATTAGTTATTTTTAATTAAAATTTCATTGGCTCTCGTCATGTGCGCCTTGTACGCACCAATAATATTTGGTTGTTCAGAAACAACCCCAGGATGGAATGAGTTAAAGACCGCCGGTCAATGTTTAAGTTTTTGTAAGAAAAAACAGGCCTTTTCTGATAGTTTCTTAAAATGAGTAAACAATAGTTATTGTAATCTTCAAAACGATATTTTTTCCATCTTTATAACTTATGAAAGTTACGTGCGTTTGAACAAACACTGCACAAAAGGAAACCACCACTAACTTTCCGTGAGTCTGGATCATAGTTATTTGGGTAGAATGCATCTCAAAAATGGAAGCTGCTGCAAACAATCAGCTGCAAGCTAACCTCGTGACAAATGCATTTGGTTTCCACTGCAGGAGCGGAGTTTATATCTCTATTCAGGGGTTACTCGGCGTCATCGTACACACCTCTGACTTCAACTCGAAACTGAGAGACGAGATCAATTTAGTTCTAATTTTTATGGGTGTATTCGAATCGAACACAGTTTCTATCTGTCGACAATAAAAAGTAAAGTTTAAAAATTCAATGCTAAGTTATTCGCGTGAATAGCAACGTTTGGTATGTTGCTGAAAATATTGAAAATCATATACTTTTAAACAAATTCAAAATCTGATATCTTATTGCTATGCGTAGGTAAAGCTGCTGCCTGGAACCAACACTGGTTTGCACTAGAGATGAGGACGAGCCGGACTTTTCCGGCTCGGCTCGGCTCGGCTCGTGAGAAAATGAGGTTGGCTTTGCTCGGCTCGGCTCGCGGTCATACCTGGCTCGGCTCGGCTCGGCTCGGAAAGATTTTGAAAGTGGGTCGGCTCGGCTCGGCTCGCCAAGCTTGAAATTCGCTTGGAAGGTATTAAGAAAGCTAAAGAAAATTTAAAATTAGGATGCAAAATTGAAAACTAAAAACAGTCTTAACTGATGGTCATTTTTTGAAGAAATTCTGAAATATGACAGGGAAATTTGGTCGAATTCCGATTTTTGGTTGAGGTCGGCTCGGCTCGGCTCGGCTCGGAGTTTCAATTCTGCGGCTCGGCTCGGCTCGGCTCGGGAGGCATTGTTGCCGGCTCGGATCGGCTCGGCTCGCGAACCGAGCCGAGCCGAGCCGAGCCGCGAGCCAAAATCCTCATCTCTAGTTTGCACCAAATGTGATTAGCAAATGATTAGCGAATTTCGTGCTAAGCAATTGCTTAGCAAGTGCTTAATCCCAAACTCCTTTCACCAAATCTGATTAAGTTAACCAACTGCTAAGCAGATGCTAATCAAGTAATCAAGAAGCAAATATTTAATCCTATTCTGGAGGAGGATTAACTGCGAAATTCCAGGTAATTTTTCGAATTTATTATTATCTCCAGTCAAACCGTAATGGCGAGAATGCTTGGAGGCTCTCCAAGTTGCTCCTAATAGCAAGAAACCAAATAAAAAGATCGCCAACAATTTGCAACGCTAAAGTGGAACGAGATAAAAGCATTTTTCAGACTATCAAACACTTGGAATTTGGAAATATCCGACACGTTTAATTTCATATATATACTAGGGATAACACAACAACAGAACTCATCCCAGCTAGGGACATGTATAATTCAACCGAACACAAAAATTAATTTCCTGCATCGAATTAAAAGACTTCTGATGTATGTCCTGATAAAGTTAAGCAAGTGATTAGCAGATAAGGCAGTCCTTGTATAATCACATGATAATGGTATAAAATTCCCATAGCTGATTGGTCCAAATCCAAAAATACAGTCTTTTCATTGGTCAATTCTTAGTAATGTAATATAGTCTTAGTAATATAGTCTTAGTAACCATTTGCTAAGCAACTGCTAAACTGATGATCTGTTAATCACTTTCTAATCAGATGTGGTGCAACGGAGTTGCTGCTAAGCAAGTGCTCAAGATTAGCACTTGTTTAGCTGACCATTTGGTCTTGGCAAGTGCTTAGCAAATAGTTAATCACATTTGGTACAAACGGCCGCAAATGTCACTGTAAACGGCCGCAAATGTCACCAGTTAATAATTTAATGTATGACATGTTCTGCACTGAAATTTTCATGATTGTTTTAAACAGAAATATTAACCCAAACTTTTCTGGTTTTCAAAATAAAATTTTGAAAATTAGTTTTATTTTTATTGCTTGCATACAAATTAAAATCAAGGATAATTGTTGTGCTCACATTTTATTTCCTCATTTCTAGATTCGAACAGAAATGCTTTCAAGAAAAACAAATCAACAAATGACTGTCCCTCTAATTATTCAAATTTATAATTGTTTTAAGAAAATAGTTTAAATATATAATTTTTGTAATTAACTTTTTAGAATTAACTTTGATAAGTTGTTGCTTACATTCAACCTTTTTGTTTACAACCTGTTTGAACCAAAAATTCCAAGAAATATTTATAACTACTGTAAGGCTATCAATAGCATAGGTTTGGCTCCATTGCTTGATCACGTGACCACTGGATTTAGGGTTTGATACTATAGACTTAATTGCAGAAAGTAGGAAATAGGACATAGCATTTAGGCGTTTCAGTTTTCTCTCTGCATCTCGTTTGCGAGCTTGCTAGGACCTAGCAGGAAATAGGAAATAGGACGAGACAGCGTAAGCGTGCGAAAGCAATGTAGCACACGCAATAAGTAATATGCGAAAAACTCACTGCTAACCAGGCGAATTCAACAAATTTCAATGATTGAAGTAGATTGGCACTGACGCACCCGGACAGACACTTCACACCCACAACTTCTTATTATGAAGCCTAGCCAAGCTTTAATCGTTTTCACCATTTTATTAGATCTTGATCGCCTACTGGAATTGAATGTTTTAGAAGCAGGCAATCATTGTGACGATACAGATGACTATTTCAAATGTGATGGATCATGCATCGAAAAGGCCAAATACTGTGACGGCAATGCCGACTGCGCTGATGGAACTGATGAATCGAATTGCAGTAAATTCAGCCTAAACTAATATCAAACCACAACATAAATAAATAAATAATAAATTAATAGAACAAGATTGAATTGGGGTATTGTGAGTGAGTGAGTATTAGCTATTTTTGCTATGTCTTGTTTAGGTAAATAATGAATTTATAGATTTAATTAGATTTAATTGTTATGACATTTTTATGAACTTCATTTTTATTATACAGCTGTCTTGGGATCAGGATGTCAATCCAATAGTTGCCATGCTACAGAAGTGTGCCACGAGAGCGTCTCCAAACAGCCTCTTTGCATTTGCCCTCACGGAACTACAAGAAATCCTCAGACCAAACGATGTGATGGTAAGTGAATCCATTTGTCATTATGTACTCTTTCTACGGTTGCGTGCATAACAGTTGTTGGTTTAGAAATAGTATTTTTTAGCCGAATTTTCTACTGGAGTATAAACTTTCTTTGTTTCAGACATCAACGAATGTGAAGAACAGCATAAAATGTGCAGCCAGAGTTGCGTGAATTTAAGTCCTGGCTACAAATGTGTTTGCGAATCGGGCTATCTAATGCAACCGGATAACATATAATTGAATAGCCCTAGGTAACACCCTAATCTTGAGGTATCCACATTCTACGCTTGACCTTCATCAAGTTTGTCTTAATGAGCAAAATCTTAAAGATTCTAGCAAATTTGCACGTCTCGTTTTAGAATTTTATTGACGCTTTCCACTTAAAAAATCCTATAAAACATACATATAGTTTAATCCATTTAGGTGATTCACCAATTCTGATGTATGCTGACGGTTTATCTATCAAAGCTTTGTATCTGCGAGATCAGTCAGAAATTCCTGTTGCCGTACACGTGGATCTCCCCATTGCTGTGGCCTACGACGGCTTAGAGCAGACTGCCTATTGGTCCGAAGTAGGAAAACCGGTTATCAAATCAGCTTCGATCCTTGACCATCGAAAAGAACCAACTGTTATTCTGGAAAGAGGTAGGCAGGCATTGTTAATTTTAGTGTTAATGTTGATGCAATCTGTCTGCTAACTTATTTCTTAGATTGCAAGCGCTAACGGTAAATATATATGCCGCTCCGCTCATTCCACTGCCAGCTTTTATTTATATTTATTTTGTCTAAATTTTGTGCTGTTTAGGTTTACAACAGCCAGAAGGATTGGCAATAGACTGGCTTTCAAGACACGTTTATCTCACTGATCTTAAACTGAAGCAGATCCTAGCCTGTGAAATGGATGGAAAGATTTGCACAGTTGCACTCCAATTGACTGGGGGGGGGGGGAGAGGAGGGGGGGGGGGGGAGAGACTGCGAGCCATTGTTGTGCACCCTGAGAAGGGGTACGGTATTATCATCAAACTTAATTCAACTGAACAAGGATCCGTAATTTTAAATGAATAAAGTTTTGCAAACTTTAATACACGAAAGATATTATATTTTAACTTGAATATTTAAAATTTATACTTCAAACATATTCAGTTGGATTTTGAGGAGTTCTCGCCTCACACCAAAAAAGGGATTTAGTATGTTGGCTGGTCCTCTCCATGTGTGGTCAACGTATGGAAATATATTACTTTTTGTAGTGTATACTTATACAAGAAAAATTCCTTAGATTTCCCATGTGAGTCCATGCTGTTGGTGCTGGCTACCATGATTAATAACTTGTTACAAACCATAGATGTTTACTACTCTACCATTTCACATGTTTAAAATTTCAGCTTAATGTTTTGGTCAGATTGGAGTAAGGAATCTCCAGGTATCGAAAGTGCAGGCATGGACGGTTCCAGCAGAAAGGCAATTGTTCGTACGGACGTTGTCTGGCCGAATGGATTGACCATTGACTTTCCATCTAACATGATTTATTGGGCTGATGGTAATCTGGATAGAATAGAGCGATGTAGATTGGATGGGACATCTCGTGAAGTATGTATGAGCTTAACCAAATTTACTGTAAACAAACCTTAGGTTAGGTATGAAATCAACATTCTACAAAATTTGGACCTGAACTATCGTTTGAAAAAAGAATTTCTATGATTGATTTGAAGTAATCATTAGTGTCGGTGTCTTCGTAATTTTTTGTCCAGTCTTCAGGCCGTTCTCAAAACTTCGTGGCTGCTCATTGATAAGACAATTGCTAGATTTCATGTTTTTAGATTGTGATCGAGGGAGTTCCGCATCCATTTGGACTGGCCGTTTTTGAAAACACCATTTATTGGACTGATTGGCATTCTCATGCTATTGAGTCAGCCACCAAGACTACTGGAAAGAAGCGGCAGATTGTTGTAAAGGATCATCATTTACCTACAGGGTTGTTTGTCTATCACTCCAGCCTACAGACAAAATCGAAACAAAGTAGGCATTGTTTGTTACGCTTGCATCTAAGTTTCTGTTATTAGAAGATTAAATGCTGTGTACAAGAATTTATCAGAATATGTTTTGAGTTGAGATCGCTTCATAGTTTTGCAAGATGGTACCCAATTTGATTTGTGAGACAGATAGTCTCCGAGTCTTTAATCTCTGCATTTACAAAAGGAGCAATTAAAGTGTGGCGTGGTGTGCCACTACAGTTTTCTTTATTGACACAGGTTTAGTCCTTAGAAATGTGAGATTTTATTAAAAAAAGGTCACATTATATAAGTTTATTTTGCTGATTAGTCAGTTTATGTTTATATTCATTTATTAGACTAACGTTGTCTTTTAGTTCATAATCCCTGTGCTTCAAATCCGTGCTCTCACATGTGTTTGCTGGCTCCTGCTCAGGGAGGAATAACCTACACCTGTGCTTGTCCAGCTGGAATGAAGCTTTCTTTGGATAAAATTCACTGTGAAAGTAAGATTGACTTCATTACCTTACCTGTTTGAAATATTAATGCAAGTACTATAGTATTTATTATGAATCTACCCGCTAACTCCCTCGGTTTATAGATTAGTTTGTAAAATTAGTCAAAATCAACTTAGGATAATTTCGAAGGCAAGGTTATTACCAGAGTCACAGTTTTGCTGTTATTCTTCTTATTTCGCCACGAACACTAAAACAATTAATTATAATCTATTTGAGAGGGATCAAAGGTATGCGATCAAGGATTCTTCCAGTGTCCACTGTCCATGGAATGCATCCCACTTCGATGGGTATGTGATGGCCAAACGGATTGCCCAGATGGAGGAGATGAAATGTCATGTGACGTGAGGACAGAAGAGGTTCCAGATACAGCCACTGTTTCAACTACGACAGCCATACACAGACTCATGGGTTAGTCTCGACTTGTCCCTAGCAGGTTTATTTCTCTCCTGTGGTACGTGGCACGATTTGTGCTCAGCGGCAGGCGAATGACGGATATAAAGATCGGAAAGATTCAATGATCTGACATACCGCTACAAATTCTATGTGATATATACTATCAAATTTTCTGGATGTGTTCTAGCGTTATCAGATTGTTTGAGGTGATGAGTCCTGCCAAACCGCAAGGGCCTCGTTCCACCACAGTTTCTCCAGTGAAATCCACCACCACTAATCCTTTGCTCACACCCCACTGCCTTAGCGATGGTGAATTTCTCTGTCCAAAGACAGCCGTCTGTATTCCTGGAGATCGCCGCTGCGACGGCCATCAAGACTGTCATGATGGGGAGGATGAGGAGGATTGTGCTGCTTATCAAGGTATATATAAGTTTATTTTTCATTTATGCGTTGCGGATC
>JASAND010005516.1:0-36673 GCA_030248195.1 Trissonchulus latispiculum
TGTTTAGCTTCGGTAGATTCGGTAGCTTCGGTAGAATCCATATGCAGAAAATATGTATGGATAATGAATGTCCTAGTGACTTCTTTAATTACCATCCCAATTGTGGGCCTTTAATATTATGATCCACTTATATGCTATAGTAATCTATTTAAGTCACTGGTTGGTTGGAGCTGTGGAGAAAACATTTCGAGTTGCATAACTCAGTCTGTCTGGTTTGTGGTCTTTGTTATTGTTTAGGTATTTTGCAATATAACTATGATGCTGAAATTTCAATACCTTGCTCTCCTTCTTTTGGGATTATTCTGGGGATGTGTTCACATGGTTCCTCTCAGTGACTTTCTTCTGGGTAAGGAGCTCACTTTTATCGTGCCCGTGTACTAATAATTATTATTACTTTCAGTCTGTCCGCACTTTCCTGTTGACTCTGTTTAGAAATGTTGCATCTCTGTGAAAGATGGTTTTGACTTTTGAGGCGGAGAAATTTGCCAGATACCAGCAAATAGAAAAATTATTAGATTGATTAAATTAAATTGTTATTATTGATGTTAGATTAAATTAGAATTAAATTTAAAATTATTAATTTGTTAAAAGGCTCTAGATTAATGTTGACTGACTGAGACAGACTTCCAAAATAAACTTTTTCTGTCCTATTGCATATCACACTGTGCAAAATTGTGCTTTTTTGGATTTTTGTTGTTTAATTCTTCTTGTAATAAATTTACTCATAAATCTTTTGTGTGTTTTTAGACTCAAAGCGAAATCACATGGGAAATTGTCAAAAACAATGTGTCGATGAATTTTATATGAACCGATTGGCTGATCTTTGCATGCAAGCTTGCAAAGCAATGTACTCTTACAGCTAACTGTCGAAACCTTTTATTTGACATGCATGATAATAGTGTCATTGTAAATATGATTTTGTAACTGTTATTTCAATCATTACAGTTTACTGGCGTTGCAAATAAACTCGTCATATGGATGTATACTTAGTTACAGATACTGTAGCTATAGGTGAGCTTCCAGTAGAGTAGTTGGCTGGTCAATTGCTAAACTGGAATTGGTTGATGAAAGAATATGAATTCGTGCTCCGCCAAGAGCCCACGAGCTTCTGGCCAGAAACTTTCTTCCTTTAGTTAGTTTGATCTGTTTTGGAAGGGTGGACGCTAATCTTCTAAATACTCCGTACTCTTCTCTTGCCTCCGAAGCACTATTTCTTGGCAAACGTGACGGTTGCTATTTGGTTAGACTCTTGTTTGCTAGGTACGGTAAGATAGATGCATAACAATTTAAGAGGAAACTTTTCAAATTATTCTGAACGAGAAAGAGGCCATAGAAGTTCACTTCCCTACGTTGTTTCGATTCGACAATTTAATTAGGTTAGCTTAGTGTAAGTGGTACATAATTTGGAAAGTATTGCCAGGTGAATTAACATTATTGCCAGGAATTTGCTTTGAATCCCAAGAAATTTTGCCAGACTAAGAGTATGTGACATTTGATGAGGTTAGGTATGCTTATCCTGTGTTCACTGTTAGGGCCTGTGAAGGAAACAACTATAAATCATGTAAGATTTAGAGCTGGTAAGTTTTCCATGGTAAGATTAAACTTGCAGGCTTCACTATTGATATGAACTGTTATATATTATAGCAAGAGTACATAATTATACTGAAGACTGTACCTCTAATATGTCATGCACCTGTTCCTTATAAATGAACATAGCTTTGATTTTTTCAATTCCTTAACTTTCCGGTTGGGATTTTAAGATCAGTTTTCTATGACAAACAACGTAAGCCTACATACTTATTAAACTTTAGTTGGCGATGTCATTTTTGAATCAGTTTTTGAGCAGCTTGAGAGAGAGAAAGCAGGCCAACCATGCCTCTTTAAAGAGCTTTGTGTCAAAAAAATTGTTAAGAGTCATCACACCAATTAATTGGCTTAGTTGCAGCAGGCTGAACTTACGTCTGTATGTGTACCCCTGCGTAATTTAATTTCGTAGTAAAAGTGCAGTTCCCGATTTATACATTATTTTCAATGAAAAATTTCACAGGTAAAGCGTTACAACAATGCGCAATTAGTCTGCACAGGAACAACTTACCGTAAATACTCATAATCTGTGATGTAACTGAGCGCATTTTGTAGCAAAATGCTTTTAATTTAGTAGCAATGAAAGCTTTATGTTTCACTGTTGTGTTTGGACTTTGGGCGTACTCATCGGTCGTTCATGGAGTTAAAACACCCTTCAATGTGCCTTCGAAATTGAAGCCATCTCACAGAGGTAGGTATACCACTGTACCGTTTACATATATATTAAAGCTACTTATTTAAAAATGTTTTTGCCTATATTTACGCAACCGGAAACGGTGTTAATTAACGTAAAATAAATAACGTTTAAATTACTTTCGAAGTATTATCGTCAATCAAGCAACAGCAAATAATGAACTAATCTAACTAAGCAAAGTTACGAAAATGCTGAGTTAAACCAAACCAACTAATGTCTTTATTTTCGTACTAAACAGAGAAAATTTTGCCTACCATTACAAAGGCTGCAGGAGCGCCGCTGCAACATTATCCGAACGGGATTCATATACTTGCTGTACTGAGCAAGGGAACACTTACCTACCCTTAGGCGCAGTACGTATATACACTTAGAGGGGGACAGACATATTTCAGGAGGAAAATACTTACGGGGGAAATATTTCACTTTAATAGGGGGGAAATATTCAGGAAGAGGACTATTTCACGACACCGGGCTCCTCCGGACGTCCAGTTCTTTCTTCGGAAATCGTAGCATTTCGGCACTAGACAACCAATCACCGGATAAGTAATTTCTGAGTGCAGCTGTGGCTGGGGACACCAAGCCAGTAACTGCTGAACGGATTCCTCCTTTTCATTGCAGAACAGGCAATAAGGACTGTCTGCGGCCCCAATTAGGAACAGATACTGTCGCGAGATGGGCGAGTGCCCAGTTCATAACTGGGCAATCAGCACTCCCTCCATCCTGGTGAGGCCGTTTGTCCAAGGCTATCAGACCAGCGATCTAGGAACCTATTAAAGTGTTGGTCCTGCTTTGTTGTTTCCAACCAATGTTTTTCCTTCCTCAGCTTAATTCTTGCCTTATCAGTGTTCAGATCTACTGGGACATCTCTCTCTCGCCGCGAATCTCGCTAGGCATAGATTGGTGTTGCCACCTTTGCTTCTCCCCATCGCTCATATCTAGTATGACTCTCGCTATGTCGCCTGGATGCCGTCCCACAGTGGACCGTCGTGTGGCCTTTCGGCTCAGGGTTGTCTAACTCCATTAAATGCTCATGCGTATAACAGTGGAGCACAGCGTCTTTCGACGCTTCAAGCCCCTAGCGCAGATGGGTGGGATCAGAAGCAAACCCCGGGGTGTGTCCATGTTTGAGTGCGTGACTCTGGTACACCTAGCACCCTTTCGCAAAGAGTAGGCTGACACATCGCAGGGTACTGGTTGATCCCAAGGGACGGGGTGCCTTTCCGCCGGGTACTCAGATTTATCGATAAGCATATTAGGGTTTTTTAGCGTGCCTGTCCCCAGTAATACAGTACACGGGCCCACCAATTTTACGCCTCATCCGACCGGCGGAGCTGTAGCCTAAGTTTCTTGCTAAAGGAAACAATATAGCGTCATAATGACTAAGGTGAGGAAAGAACCTCGGACCTGTTGATCCGAAGTCCATTCAGCTACACGGCCACTGGTCTGATTAACTTCAGTTCAATTTTGGTTAGTTGGCGTGGTCACTTGTCAGTCAGCATGCACATCTGGACTAATTTCTTATTGAAACTTACAAAACATTTTGAATATCCGTATATGCTCTATCGTAGCTGTTATTTGTATTTCAGACCTAAAAATGCCACCAGAAACTATTACAATCAAAAAGGCCCTGAACTATTGTGATGCTTTCTGTACTGATTCGTTTGAGAGCAGGCTTAGAAGAATGTGTTTACGAACTTGTAACTCTGTTTACGTCCGCTGAACACTACTAAATTGAGTACTAAGTTTATGATTAATGCCAGTAAAAGCACCGTGTCTTGATTACATACGGCATGCATCTTAAGCGAGTACGGTTATTACGCTCACCAGTCCTGTCTACGATTTTTGTCTCATCCAACTCAACCGGTCCAGTTTAATACTAGCGCCAATGTACCATTCGTTTGGCTTTCTTTTCATACCTGGTACTACTGGTTGCAATAGTGTAATTGCTTGATTTGCTCCCTTTGAAAAATATCACAAATTTAGACTAACCAAAGCAAAGGTATATACAATAACTATATGCAATAAGAAAATCAGCTTAAAATTGTCAAAATATAAATTTAGTTCCAAATACATGTAGTTTTGAAAAAGTCCAAAAGATTATACCGGAGGTAATTGGTGCACACGATTTTGTCGATATTTCTTCACCACAAGAATCTTCCGTAGAATTTTCAGCAGTACAAGATCATTCGGTAAAACCTTTTCCAGCAATAAAGCAATCGTACCAGCCACTAAGCCAGAGCCCATTAACCAGAACGTATCTAAAACCTGTTCAACCCTTAATGCATTGGTAACTTTCTTTGGCTTAGTCACCGTTTCTTTATCTTTAAGCGTGGTCGTGTCGTTATCAACTTCAGAATACAGACTTAGATTGAATGCTTGTCGCTTTTTCAAATTCTTATAAAGCTCATAAATTGAACCAGCCGAGAATGACCGTTCAATCATATCCTGCATTTCCGGAGGGGCTCGATAGAAAAATGCCTGATTATCTCCCTTGACTGTTTTAAATACCTGAGTGTGAACCTGAAATTCCGGTAGATGGAAACTTTCATACGAAAGCATCCTGGATTCCGAATCTACCACAGTAGGACAGTCATAGATCTTACTGAGGGCCTGCAGCTTTTTAAGGGCCACTTCAATGTTACCATAGTCGCTGTTATTTAGTACCGTAGCAGGATTAAGCCTCTCCGCCTCTAGAAGAGTCTCAGTCAGCCAGGGATTGGTGGTGTTATTTGATGGATTAAAAGTAGGAAACAGCTCAACATATTCTTTGGTAGTTACGTTATACGTAATCAAATGGCAGTGACCTTGCTTTAATTTTATAGCCAATTCGTCCATAGTTTTGAAATCACTGACAATCTTTGTTGGCGGTCGGGCCAACCCAATTGCTAGCAAATTTGCATAAACTCCAAGGATTATGGCCAGACACATGTACCAACTGGCCAAGTGTAGTCTATCCACAGATGTTCCTCTGGCCGGCAGCAGCTCTCTGGCCTGCATGCACTTTCGCATCTGACTGATGGCAACTGCAGTGATTTTAGCAATTACCCAGGCAATACCCAGACCAATCCAGAGTTGAACTGGGAACAGCGTAATCAGTAGGAATGCACTAGTTACTGTGGACGTACGCAGCTGTGTCACAAAGGCCATTCGTTCCCCAGGGAGGGGTACGGTTTTCGATAGGTTCTGATGTAAGTCTTCTGAGTCCAGTTTTGCCGTGAAAGCCGACATATCCGCCGATCCGTTGTTCAGCATCGCCACGGCGTCCTCTCGAGTCTCCGCTCTAATCCATTCCGTCTGGATTCGAGCATAACTGAGAACGTTATGAATCAGCAGGACATGAACCCCGGGACTGGAACAGTCAGCGGGAAATTCCGTGAAGCAATCTTCTATATAGGGAGGAGCAGGATAGCCAACGATCCGCATGGTTCCAATTATAGACTCATCTTGACAGGAAAAATTATTGGCTGGCATTGCTTGAGGACAAACGCCTAATAAAAAATTGTATTCAAATTGTAGATTCACATAATTGAACACATCGGTTGCAAATATGACCAGTTTTAAACACGTTGACCATTCCCATCACGAACGGCAAAAATGCTGAAGGAACGAAAATTCTACCGTGTATTTCTATGATGGGATCAATTGAACTTTATCCCCCCCTAAAGACCCAATTGAACTTTATCCCCCCCAAAATTGAAAGGTGTCTAGAAAGTTAAGTTAAAGGTTTCTGCATGCTATACTAACATTACAACTTCAGCGGGAATATGCTACACTACGTCATGGCTTTAAAAAACTGAAAATCCAAAACCTTAAAAAACTTAGTATTTATACAGTTTTTTAGGTTTTAATCTGTGTATGCATATTTTAGCTGTTCCGAATCTTAAATAGATATTTAATATCTTAAATATTTAGTGAAAATAGTTAATCAAATCTTAAATTCATTTTTCCATACAGCTTTTCGTTAGCTCAGGGTATACAAGCTTTCATGCTAAGCTTACAACTTTAGCTTATACAGAGCTAATGAAAAGCTGGATTGTGAAACGAACTTCAAAAGCGTGCTCAGAATTTTTGAAAGCACCGTGAATCATTCTTTTAACAAAACCGATGAGCAAAAACAATTTTTGTTGACGTTGCGCTTCCAGTTTAAGTTTCTAAAAATTTTAAAAATTTAAGTTATATATGTCCATTTAGCATGAAACCTTCTTTCAACCAAAAACAAACGACAATATAAACTTGATTTCAAACGCGCAAACACGAATATTAATAACACGAACGTTATTAATACAAAGTGTCCCCAATTGAACTTTATCCCCCCCAAAAGGGTTGGGGGGGATAAAGTTCAATTGATCCCTATGATGATTTTGCGTAAGATTTGTTTTATTTTATTTATGAATTTTATTTATTTTATGAATAGCACTGTGCAACTTGTTGAAATCATAATAAACGCGATAAACACAAGTAACAATTGCGAAATTTTTAGTGTTTTTATCAGAAATGCTGTTACCAAACTTGCTCAAATGCTACATGCACTTCATTTAAAAGGGTATGCAGAGGCACATTTTGCGGTTACGCCTCAGCGTATACCGCTATTATACATTATGCTCAGTTCTTCTACTCCACAGTTTAAGAGGGGAAGGGCTAGTTCGGTCAAGAATTCCATCCTCATCGATTTAGCTCAAATTATTCTGCTCCTTAGAGCCCTACAAAATCCATTGAAATTTGAGATTATTTCGTCCAATCATAAAAAAGTATCAGTCATCCATAATTTCCAATTCCTATTGAGAATCACCAGATCGAAACTCATTGACAACGATGTCTTAATCAAATCTAATCCGCGACAAGAAATATTGGAAATTTGGATAGAGTAAAATTCGTAAATTCGTGTTGAATGTGGGATTTTGAAGCTATGAATCGGTTTGAACAAAACTGAATTTATCTGAGACTGCATAATTTTTCAAAAACAAATTACCAAACAAGAACGTATACATAACTTATAATTTATATTCATCCCTCCTCAACCAACATGCTCTGCGCACGAGCGGCTGACCCCCCCCCAACCAAACCTATGACTTTATGACCACCCACAAATGTGTATCCATCCAGTACACGCCCACTCATCGTATCTTTACGCGTTAAAGCTCAAAAACACGACGCCTGCGTCCAATTTGTGTCTGTTGGGAGCTTTAGAATGCAAAGATGGTGTTCTAATTTCTTTAAAGTGAGACTATACTTTTGAGGGAGGGGGAATCAAAGCGTGCAGAGCATGTACCTACAACAGAGAACTTCCCAACTGTATTACAATACAACTTATATTATGTACTCTTGGTTATATGGAGGTCGTAGAGATTACGAACAATTTTTATGCTGCTTGTGCTAATCATAACATATGCTGAGTTTGCTATGTGTGGGTTCCGAGTTGTAGCCTGTAATTTCTTATTTTCGCAAAAATTTTCAAGTTAGGTTCTGATTTAATGTTCAAGCGGAAAACCCTAAAAAAGCGCAAGCGATAGTCTCTAAAATGCTTGTATAGAACTGTCTAGAGGCCAATTTCTTCATTAGTCACAAGTTCACAAGTTCACAAGCCACAAGCAATTTCGGTTTCATCAACGACTAGTCACAAGCCACAAGTCACAAGCAAAGTCCCTGCTTGTGACCAGTTGCCCACAAGTTGATTTGCCAGTTTCGGTTTCATCAAACCACAAGCCACAAGTCACAAGTTCACAATCACAAGTCCCTGCAAACTGAAATTAGCAGCACCAAATTTCGGTATAAATTCGAACTTCTTCAATGTTTTGAACTAATTATTTACGTTGATTTATACAATCTTCATTGGTGTATCTATCTTTACTTAATTTACTTTATTTCTTTACTTCTTATTTGCTTATTTCATTATTGAACAATTTAACTTTCGAAAAGGCTTCTGTTCGCTGTTCTCTTTAGGCCTCTTCTTTCCCCGGCCACAAGTGCTTTGCTCAACTTAGGAGCTGTGTGTGACATCATTTCAGCGTGCTTGCCTGTCATTTACTTGTGGCTCGTGACTTGTGGCCACAAGTTGCCTGCAAATTTTGATGAAATCCAATTTTGGATAACTTGTGGCCACAAGTCGCAAGCGTACAAGTTGTGACTTATGAACTTGTAACTAATAATGAAATTGGCCCGTGCTAAGTTGGACGAAGTTTGAGCACACATAAATAAATGGGAAACAGTAAGCCTCCACGTCTCCACGAATCAAAGACTCAGCCGTTTATCCATAGCAAAAACAAATATTGTAAAACGATACCGAATTACCGAGCAATTTTAAATCTATTTTTATTGACAAATGACAGTATATGTTCACTTCAGCTAAATTTCCACACACTTCCATTTCTAATGGTTATATTTACAGTTGATAAAGGTACTTGAAGTGATTATAGCTCTGCTTAAATTTCAGATGAAACATAGTCAGTCAACACTGAAGCACATAGGAAAGCTGAAAAGCACTCATTTGGGTTACACATTGTAATTATTACTGTTGTAGTCCAAAACAGTAGTTATTTTCCATGTTGTTCCAAAATAACAAGTTTTTATTAATGAGACAGGTTGAACCACGAAAACTGGAAAAAAAGAGGGAACTGTGAGGACATACCGGCGAGGGTGCGAGCAGCAATGTACCTGGCGTAAGGTGAATAGTGTGAAGTACTGTGTGTGTACGTCTATAATATACTATGTCGGACTTCAGTAAATGATTGCAAGTAGGTGCTCAGTGTGTGATATCCAGTCCTAGCCAAAAGAGAGAAGATAAAAGAGAACTGTAAATTAGCGAGTAGATTAGAGTAGAGTCACTAATGAGCCCTAGACGACCGTTTCCTAGAGCTAATAAACAATATAACCGCTAGACTTTACTATATGGAACACAAAATACTCATACTGACTTTAAAATAAACATACAAAACTATTAAAAACTACCAAAGGGAGCACGACGGCCAGAAGCAAAGAACACAAGGGAGGGCGTTACCCACTCCCGTACACCTAAACTCCTACCCGACCAAAGATTCACCCGACCCCGAAACTGATAACACTCCAACTGTCACACTACAACTGACTGACTTTTCCAAAATATTGTAAAATATGCAAATTACACGATTATGCAAATGAGCTAGTCGCGCCAACGCGCATTTCTTTTGTCAGCCAGCAGGTAACATCCCACAAAATATCCCCTCTTTTCCCGCCGCCGGCCCCCCGCGCGGCGATTAATACGGGTGCCACAAAAGTTAACCAATGGTAAAACTGGATTACATTAGTTTTGGGATCCCAAGTAGTAGTTTTAGAGGTAAAACAAATTGTTAGACCTAGCTAAGGTTAAAAGTGGAGCCAAACGATCCCCACTACGCGAACTGCGCGGCTCACAGACAAGTCCGAACTGACACTTCGGACTGGACACTGGGTAAAACTGTGTTCGGCTGTGACCGAAACTAAACACGAAACCAACTTGGACAAACGAGACAAACATACGAAACGATCGACTAAACGAAACTACTGACAACTTTTGAGAAACACAAGCAACTACGTAAATTTTGAAAACAGTACAATAAACAAACACCCGTAGAGACCCCCACGCGCAAGGCCGAACAGACAGAAAAGACAAGATACAACGGGGACACTACCCACTAGGGAACCCATCCCAACAATCACAAACCCCACAAAAGTAAATTTAAAATCCAAACAAAAACCCCCACAGAAGAAACCCAACTAGAATCTTATAGAAAAACAACAAATATAAGCAATTACTAGCGGTTTATTATACGTAACAAGTAGTAGAAAATATAGAAAAAATAAGGCAGGTACGTTAAGGCAAAGTTATACATGGCAAAACATGGCCAACACGTAAGAATTAGCTACCAAAGAAAACTTTCAAAACAACTGAAGGGGCGCCCTATCAAAGAAACAAAACCAGGGGAGAAATTGAAAAGGTCCCCTCCCCATACAACAAGAAAAGATAACCCCCCGCTTGTAATATATATAAAAATACAAAAAATAGAATGAAAATTCACAACAAAACACATCAATGGGAGAAGCCAAGCGTCCTAGGCGTGCACAGAAGAGACCACGATTTCATAATGGGAGCATCAGGACAGTTCTAGCAGACACCGGGAACAGACCCGACCAGAAGAAAAGTGCGGATAGAGGAACTCAGACCCGACAGAAAAGTCAAACCAGTCGATACAATCGGCCAAAGATGGCCACACCGGAAATCCGACTCAAGAACGGCCAAACCCAGAATGGAAAATTGGCCAAACCAGCAAAGGCCAAAAGGCCATAGAAAAGTGACCGGGGTACAACCAAGACCCAGCAAACAGTCAGAAAGGACTCCACAGGCCATGAGTAGTGGCCCAGGCCAAGGATGGTGAAACCAGGTCCCAACAGAAAAGACATAAGGCCGGGTATCGGCCCACAATACAGTGGAGGCAAATAGAGCCACCTCCTAATCCAGCCAAATTCAGTTCAGTTATTGGCCCCAACAGAACCAGTTCGCCGTCTGACATACCGGCCACTACAGTCTGGGTAAAAGTCCAGATGGTTCAGAATAGTAAAAACATCCAAACACCCAGCCAAGAATCAGAAGACCAGATTCAAAGTCAACAAATATCAGGCTGGCCTCGCACAGAGAAAATCCGGGCTGGCCAAAACCAAATGCTGGGTAGAGCAGCCTGCCCCAAAAAACAAAGGAGCCAGTCCAGCTCCCAGCCGACCCACCGCCATGAGGCCACCACCTGGCACCAACGAGACACCCGGGCGCATTCAGCACAACCAAGCCCTGCTCCATACTAGCATCCATCGTGGGAGGCACGCCTGGCGCGAAGAGGGGGTATGGGAACCGGTTATAACAAGAATACCATTACCTAAACATAAACAAAAATTAAAGTAGCAACGATAAAGCTCAGAATTAAAGAATCAATATAAACCAAAACCACAAGACAAGCTCAAAACAAAACAGTACATCATAAAAGCCCCTCAACTGCAGTACACACGCAGCGGTGTGAGTACCCCAAAGATGACCCAGTCTTAGGTAACTACCCCTAGAGATCCACACCAGAGAAAACCCGAAAATAAAAACAGTTAGGTACTAGTCAGATGTAAGTCGATAGGAAACAGAGCCCTGGGGAAGACGAGCCACTCCGTGTCCCAGTCTTAGGTCAACAAAGCGACACATCCACCCCAGAACCCTTTCATCAAGGAGAGTGAAAGTAAAACACAGTGAAAGGTAAGCAGATCGTATAGCGCCCAAGCCGAAGAGAAAAGTAGCAGAAAGTTCGGGACAAGCTGTCCTGAGAGTCAAAACAATTTCATTAGCAGAGAAAAATTTTGAACAAAGAGTTTTTGCTAACTTTAATTTAAAGAGACACCTGCAGACTTGCAGAAATTCTAGAACAACGGATTCGCAAAAGATAGGATGTCTCGATCCGCTCGGACGTTAGAGAGCAAAACCAAAGCAGAAATCCTACCAATTTAAAAAAATAAAAATAGCGAAGCTCAGATATGGAGGGTTACTACAACAACAACAACAACAACAACAACTGACAACAACGCTCTGTACCTGTAGGCAGGCACCGTATAAAGGGCAACATTGGTGATAAGCACTAGAGGATCCCCCTAGGATGTGCCAGGAGCTCTCAGTATAAAAGAAGGGGTTTTTATTCTATGATCAGCAACACCCGAACTTATTTGGTCAGACCCCGAACTAATTGGGACGGGCCCCAAGCTTTTTGGGGAGGACGCCAAACTTTTCGGGACAGAGCCCGAACTTGTCAGGGCGGACCCCGAACTTGTCAGGTTGGACCCCGAACTTATTGGGCCGGACCCCGAACTTATTGGGCCGGACCCCGAACTTATTGGAGAAAGGCTCGAACTGGAGCAAGGCCCGAACTTATTGAAGGGACCCCCAACTTATTGGACCGGACCCCGAAGTTATTGGCATGCAAAACCAAGAAAAATGTGAAAATCTTTACGGACGTCTAAATGGTAGTACCCAGATTTAATGTCAAAAGATACCGTGTAACCACCCCGTTCAGCACAGGACAGGGCCAGCTTTAAATCATCAAGTTTAACTCTAGGGGGAGGGGGGAGTGTAGGAATTGAGGTACCGCAGTTAGAGTATGAAACGAAACTTATTACTGGAAAAACGGACAGACAACGGGCTAATGATAGTGGGTTTATAAGAGACTTTCTGAACAAAACCATTTTTAAAAGTATCTCTAAAGTCACATCAACAAAAGCACTGTGCTAAGAGCAGACTTATTATTTCTAAATTCTTTAGGCCGTGGTAAGGCCACGAAAGGCATAGCAAACCCATTTTTGACCATGTCAAGGACAGAAGCATTAGAAGTGAGTTTTCGCCGGGCATTGGGCATTTTAGGGTGAATTTTGCAAAATTTTTCAAAAAGTCCAAATTTTTGTCTTAACGTGTTTATTATCGCGAGAAATACACGTTTATAACGGTTTTATGGACTTCTAGACTCAATATTGACCTTATTCTGGACTCAGAAGCATGTTGGCGGCAATCAAGTTTTCTAGTTTAAAAGCACTGTCTAATGTCAAAATTACTTAATGATTTTATGTTTTTCGGCATTAGCAAAGGCATTTTTGGCATAAAAATTAAAAAATTGTGGGGAGGTTAGGCAGGGTGTCTTAAGGTGGGATTCCCTTTGGTCACATAAAGTTTGCACTATTATTATTCATTCATTAGTTGGAGTTAAGAAACCATTTTTATATCAAAATGCAGCTTGACATTTTCTCTTTTTAATGCATACCGTGAAACTAATGTTGCTTTTCAAAAATAGTTTTAACACACTTTAGAAGAAGTATAATTTTCCAGAGTTTTTGCAGACTCAAGTAAATTTTCTCGCGAGAAGAAGGTTATATAATTTGATACCTCCATCAAATAGCTGGGGGCGATTTTTTAACTATTGTGAAATCGCTCTTCGTTATGGATAAATAAGCTGAAATGTGTGCGTAACCTGTATTTTGCCTACTTTTTCCAAATTTGTCAAGCGCTTAATAGCTAGAAAGCAGTGATCGGGGAAACTAAAAAACGTCCCTGGGTATGATTGTGCACAACACATCTGTTCAGGAGCAGCCCTCCAGCTTGCATGGTGAATGCTTCGCAATCTTTGGAAAAGAATTGGTCGTGCTTTTGCAAAAAACTACATTTTTTATGATAGCAGCCTACGGGATGGCGGCTGGATGACGATCATGCGTCCGATAATTTGCCCCTATGAGACCTTCAGATCGACGCCCTTAGCTAGATTTTATGGCTTGCATAGTTCAAGAAATTATGGATTTTTTTTGCAAGTGGTTCAACATCGTTGTGGCTCATCTTGTGAACCGAAAGATGCTGCTCTCCGCGGACTATGAAAAGTCAAGAAGCGGAGAAGCGAAGACCAAGGATAGAAAACTTGGCCCCCAAACCAAACTGCCGTGCGGTTATTGCAGTCACCCCCAAGGCAACAGTACTCGTCCTTTCCGACTACTGTTGCCCCCCGCTTGACAACAGTCACGAAGATGGCTGAAAACTAGTTGGCTTGCTCGTTAGCCTTGAGAGGAAAATAGGGCTGCAGAAAAGAGGAGGGTGGGGATTGGGGAAAGCGAGCGCTCAGGAAGAAAGAATGAAAAGTCCGCAGATTAGAAAGAAACTTATCAAAGAATTGCGCGCATAGACACAGGGGGACCTTTTTCACCCACCCATGCCTATGCGTAAAATTTCCCTAAAAGTTAATTTAAATAGAAGAAATTAAATTAGTAAATTTTTACTACTTACAGACTTATGCGTTACAGACTTATACGTTAAACATTTCTCAGTGTTGGTGTACAAAATTTTAAATTTGCTAACGTTGTTGGCCGTCTCAGAGCAAATTGCGCAGTTTAATAAATAATATAGACTTATAGCTTGCAAGAAATGATAACTTAGCTTGTCAATTAGTTGAACATGAGCAGTGAGCACCTATTTTGCCTCCCTTTGCACTTCCAGGTCGCCGCTATGAGGCTTTAAATCCATTTGGATAAGCGTCGCGTGTCTGGATTTTGTTCCGGCCTCCATCATTTAATCATTGTTTGTTCATGAAATATGTTCCACTCTAGATAACTCAACTACAAAACACAAAATTTGAATTTGTTATCAATAGAATGCTATTAACGATTTAGAATAAGGCACAAGCACCGACACCGATACAAAGGTCTGCAGCCCTTAAACATTGTATTGACTCAATTTTTTTATTATGAATATTGCTTTTGTCGGTTATCCTTCCCTCCTTAATAACTCTTCAAAATATTTATTAAGGGGGCGCTTGCATTACCGGGAACGGTTCTCCTGATTTTATTTTCCAACTAATGTATTTCAAACTTTCAGCATAGGTAGCTGGTGCTAAATGCTAACTATATTTAGAATTTGAATAATCCAGTGCTTGGCTTGCGACTTACACAAGAGGGATAAGCTGAAATTTTCAAAACGCTGTCACTCATTAATGGCTGAATGAAATTAGCTCAAATTTGGCACAAATGCGTAAATGAACATAACGCAGGGGCAATTTTTTCAGTTTTTCGATTTATGCAGTTTTGAGTATTTTATGAATATTCGAAAACTTTGAAAGTCAATATCTCACGGAATATACGATTTAAACAAAAACTAAAAAAATTGCCCCTGCGTACGCGTCAAATAAACGTGCATGCAAAATTTGAGCGAGTTTGGTTGCAGCATTTATGAGAAAATCAAAATGAAAAATTTCGCACTAATCATTTCAGTTTTTCGCAAATATTATGCTTTTAATAAGTTGCACAGTGTATTTCATAAAATAATAAACAAATCCAACACAAAAGCAACGTGAAAAGCCCTGTAGAATTCATTTCCGAACGATTGGTTTTTTACATTAGCATTCGCGTTGGGAATGTTAAACGTAACTTTGTCATATATTCAACCGCCTGTAACTTTTGATTGCAACCACGTACAGGAGAGATATGCACATCGTTGTAACGGGCTTTTTATGCTCTTTCACCCAGTGCATTCGACGTTGTCGTTTGCTGCTTTAATAAAATTTCGAAATTTTAAGCCATACCGGTAGCTAGCCAAGCACGTGGTCTCCGTTGCCGAAATTTTGTCAAAAGATGCCCCGCCAACCAAAGTAGGTTTCGTTGGGATTTCTTTAAAATAGAGCTATCTGTCTAAATTTTACATCTATAATCCCGATAATGCAAGCGCCCCCTTAAGGGGGCGCTTGCATTACCGGGAACGGTTCTCCTGAGTTTATTTTCCAACGAATCTATTTCAAACTTTCAGCATAGGTAGCTGGTGCTAAATGCTAGCAATATGGAAAATTTGAATAATCCAGTGCTTAGCTTGCGACTTACACAAAAGGGATAAGCTGAAATTTTCAAAACGCTGTCACTCATTAACGGCAGAATGAAATTAGCTCAAATTTGGCACAAATGCGTAAATGAACATAACGCAGGTGTAGAATATTTCCTTGATTTTACTCTAAATTATACGAAAGTGTGTGCTAACTTTATGCAAATCAATCTAAATTCTACTGCTGTGTGCGGTCCAAGGCCGCACATAGCTACTTCACTTTTCTTCTCATTTTGAGCGCAATTTCAGTCAGTCTGGATTCAAACTTCATGCCAGCCGGTGGTTTCGGCGGTTATTATATTGTTATTCTGGGCACCGGCTTCTCGGTATTTTTGGGTCGGGGGTGATTCCCCCATTCTACTGCTTGGGTCTAGGTTTGTTTGTGAGTTGTTTTTTGAGTTTTATAAATTTAATTTGATTCGGTGCTTGTCCATTCTCTATTCTGCTCTGGTTTTGCGAAAAGTTTATTTTGAATTATTAGAATGTTATTTTGTGTTTGAATTTCGATGAACCTTGTAGTTTTCTGTGTAAAGTAAATCCGTGTAAAATTAGGGCTGTGCCGTTTAGTTTAAATAGGTTAGCGACTAAGTAGGGAGTATCAGACATATTGCACACTCAACCCCGAACCTTTAATCTTTACTGAAATCAAATTATTTACTGCGAATATTCCAAATTCCACAAACTGGCGACCGTAACTTTTGAGTAAATATGTCTGATTCTTCCCCCCGACTTACTCGCTATCTCAAAAAATTACGTGACGGCACTGCCCGACTTTTTTCGGAATTACCTGCTGGGCAAGCACCCGAAAATTCCGATAGTTTTTTGAATCAACAATTTTTTCAAAAACGCCGGTCTACAAATTTGGGGGGAACTGAGTTGGGGGGTTCAACTCCCCCCCAAATTTCGGGGAATGCTGGGGTATCTACACGGTTGTCAGTAGGGGATGTGGGGGGACAGAGTCTCCCCCAAAATTTTCAAAATTTTTCCCAAAATTCCCAGAATCCCCCCCAGAATTCCACCGATCTCCCCCAAAATTTTTCTCACCTCCCCCAAACTTCTGGGGCTGTTGGGGGGTCAGACAATGTTGTAGGTGTGCGTAGGTGTACCTCAGTGGAGGTGTTGGGGGGATCAAATCTCCCCCAAAATTCTCAGAATCTTCCCCAAAATCCCATAAATTCCTCCCAAAATTTTCAGAACCTCCCTCAAAATTCTCAGACCCTCCAAAATTCATTAAATTCTCCCCAGAATTTGTCAAGTAATCTACCCCATTTTAGTTTGCAGATTCCTCAATCTGCACCTCCCCAAGCTATAATTGCGTTACCACCCCCAAATTCTGAGTTTGATCAAGTACAGGGGGAATTCCCCCAACCCCAAAATCAAGATTTCTCTCAATCAGAAAATTTGGAAAATCGACTCCCTCAAAATTCAATTCCCTCACCTATAATTTTTCGGGGGGGTGTCCGCCCTCCTACCCCCCCTCGCACCAGACGTAATTTTACTGCTGGAGAAATTTTGCCCATAGGGAAAACCTCCAGCAGTAATCTTAATTTTTCTGGTGCTTTGCAAAATACTTGGGGGGGACCCACTGAGTTACACCTACCAAATTTGCGCTCCTCTCAATCCACAAGGGTTGTCCCTCCCCGAAATTTGGAACAGAATTATACACAGAGCCAGCGGGAGACCCGGGTAAAAACGCTTGGGGGGCCAGTTTCTGCACCCCCACAAATCACTCCCCAGCCTGTAGAAAAACCCACTACCCCCCAACACTCAGAAAACTCAAATTTTCGACGCGATTTTGACGATTTTATTTCTCCCCGGTTTGATGCTGCCAAGGCAGCTAAAGAAGTAGTTTCGGCCTTGTTGGGCTCGAGGGAAGCCCCCCAGAAATCACCTGTCCCCCCTTCAAATACGTATTCTCAGTCAAAAACACCCCAAAATCCTACTAATATTCGAAATGGCGTGGGTTTTTCTTCTGAACAGGCAGGTGGGGGGGCGCTCACCCAAAACCATGGGACTTATCAATCTGCTCAAATTCCAGTTACGGGTGGCCAACCCCCTCCTTATTCGGGTGATTCCGAAGCAGGGTCTGTGTATGATTCTGCTTATAGTCAAAATTCAGTGGCTATGGTCCGAAATGGGGGGGACCCCATACCTCCCCTATCTACGTATCTACCCCAACCCGTTTATTCTGGGGAAAATTTTCAAAATTTTCAAAATCCTCAAAATTTTCAAAATTCCCAAAATAAGTACGTAAACGGGTCAACTGCTCAAATGCCCCGGCCTTCACACATTGGTGGGATCACTTTTCCCCGGGATCAGCATGGAAATTTGTTACCAAATCAACAGATTGCCCCTTCCCACGTTCAAATTCAAAAAATCCCAATTTGCCATGGGGGCCCCTCTGCCCCACCTTTGTATCATACTCAGCCCCCTCCCTCTCCACCTCTGCAAGTCCCCCCTCCTGCATCTCAAAATCTACCATTGGCCTCCCCAGAAAGATTGGCCAACCAAAATTTTTTGAATCAAGGGGATCCACGCTATTACCCCGTCCACCCGAGGTTCTACGGCCAACATTTGTACGAGGGTATCCAACTTGCAGCCCCAGAACCCCACATGCAACAACAATTGCCCCAACTCCGCTATCAGCCCCCAAATTCACAACACCCTGAGGGTCTATATCTCGTACGTACCCCAGCAAATTTCAATTATGACCGTTTGGAACAACAAGTTTTCGAAAACCCAGTAATCCGTGAATTGGATAATAATCATTTGTGGGAGGGGTCCCAACAAAATTTGCCCCCGTTACAGGTCCCTCCATTTTTACCACAACAGGTCCCTAACAATCCCTACTATATGGCGGAGATGGTGGCCTCGCATGCTTGTGCGGCTGATTATGTTTCAGAAAACCGCCTTGCAGGACCGGCTGAAGTTCCGCGGCAGCAAGAGCAGCGCACACCCGCGCTTTCCCTAAGGGAAGGTAAAGGTGTAGCGTTGGCTCCTGCTGAGGGCGCCCCTTCTTCGGGAGGTTCGCCCTCAGTACAGCAAGAATTTGTCGCGGGCCCTCCTTCGGCGCCTGCCCAGCCGTATCAGGCTTGTGAACAGTCACCCCCTCCCCCTCCCCCTTCTCAACAAAATTCAAATTCACCTCCTCCCTCAAAATTTTCTGGGTCACCTTCATTTGTGGGCACCCATACAAATTATTCAGTTAATAATGTGGGTAAAAAACCGGGAATTCCAAAAAGTCCTCGACACCCTACCCCAAACACAATGGAAGCTACTGACATTTCAGTTCCAAAATTTGACACGAGTCTTTTTCGCTATTATTTGGAAGTTTTACGGGATGTCCCCAGGTATGACCCCAAGTACGCATACTTTGAGGATTGGTTACCCCAATTTGAGTCGGCAGTGGCAGTTCATGCAGTGCCTCAGGAGCAGTGGGGGCGCCTCCTTTGGAATAAATTAACGGGGAAAGCCCAAATTTTCGCGTCTCGCTGTGGTCCACAGGTCGTGGAGTCCTATTCAGGATTTTTAGAACTAATCAAATCGCAATTTCCAAAACCACAACTCTCGTTGCGGGAGCGGCAATCGGCTTTTGCACACCGAAAGCAGCATCACAACGAATCGGTTCGCCATTATATTTCTGAATTACAAGCGATGGCCCTCGACCTGTGGGACACACAGGAGGAGCGTGAACAAGAATGTGTTCAACAACTTTTTGCGGGGGTGCACGATAAATTTGCTTCAGCTTTGGCTTCTCTTTTTCTCCATGAGCGACCCACTATGCAAGATGTCCGTCGGGTCATTGATCGTTTAGAGTCTCGGGAGGCCCACCCACCAGAGGGTGATACCCTCTCCTATGACTTGCCAATCTATTATGTCGAAGATGGGGGCACCGACAAAAAAAGCCAGTCCTCAAAAAGTTCAGATTCTACTCCCCAGTCTACTTTGGAGGTGGCAGCTGCTCGCCTGGGTTTTCGTGAATTAAAAGACTGGTTTGAACAACACATCCAGGAAGCCTTGAGTAAGTGGGAGGAAGAAAAACAGAAAAAGCCCCCTTGTAAATACTGTAAAAAAAGCGGTCACGCACCGGAAAATTGTTGGGAACGATACCCCTCAAAGGCCCCCCCAAATTATAAAAACCGTCCCCCACCTGAGAGGGTTGATCATGTGGCCCACTCATCAAATAATTACCCCGTTCAATATCTTGGATTACCGGTATACCAGCAGCAATATCCCCCCACAAATTATGCCCCGGTTCCTCTTTTGCCACGGTACGCCCCCCTACCTCCCAACCCGTCCCCAGTTCAATTCTCTGCTCCTGCTCCGGTCCTTCCACCTCCATCAAACTTGGGAACTCAGGGTGGCTATATGGGAGGACAAAATTCTCAGCCAAAGCCAATTTCAGCTCCGACTACTACAACCCCGGCCCCATACCAACGTACAGTACACATCCAAAATGCAGGTGTTCCGGAACTCTCTCAAAATTTTGTACGAACCTCGGATTCGGGGGTTTCAGCTCCTGCTGCACGTTCTTCTCCTAGGAGGGCGGCTCCGGCTTCACATGGGGTTACTGCCGATCAAGTTCATCAAATTCTGACTCAATTTCAAGTCGGGGTGGTTTCTGATCTGGCTGGTGGTGAAGCTTCAAAAGGGGGGGTGGACCCTACCGGATTTGGCTCCGATCCGCCTGAGTCCATCACTTCATCAAATTCTCCACAATTTGATTTAACTATGATGGAGGCCCAATTGTCAAATGTTTTTTCAAAAGTGGTTCATAATTTTACTACCTTGTGGGCCATACAAAGGGATACTTTTGATTTTATGCAACAATATTATCACGTTCTTTTAAATCAAATGCAGGAAATGTCAACTTTATTGAAGTGCCTATGTCCAAATCAGTCAGAATACAACTCTATTTCATTTGTCGAAAAACAATCACCTCCCTCATGGACCGCGGGGTTTTCTCCCATATTCGGGGGTGCGACTGCCCCTTGCTGCCACCGGCCCGAACATGTTTCTGTAGGGACAGAAACTGAGGAACCTGCCAGTTCAACGGCACCGCAGGAGCCAGAAACACCCCAACTAGCAGATCTGACATCAGATGCAGTAACGCCGGGAGGGCCCACCGAAACTGAATCCGAGCAAGTACCGGTAGCAGCAGATAATATCCCAGCCATAGTCGTCACCTCCGGCGGGACCAAACTTTTGACTATTATTGATTCCGGAGCAGCAATATCCATTGTCAGTCCCCGGACAGTTAAGAGAATATTGAAGGGGGCGCCAATGTTCGATTTCAGAAACCGGATCCCATCACCGCAGTGGCATCGAACGACACGCCGTTAAAACTTTCTGCTAAAGTTTTTATAATTTTCACGGTAGGGCGTAAAGAATATGGGTGGTTTTTTCATATGGTTCCTAACTTTTCTCGTGAGATTTTAATAGGAACTGATTTCATGAAACGTTTTCACTGGGACTTGTTATTTTCTACTAATGAAGTAAACATGCAAGGAATACACCACCCATTATTGTCATCAGACGAAATTCGGTCAGAATTTATTGCAAATTGGTGTGCCGACGCGCCTGCGGTGATGTATACGAATGTGGGGATACTTCCATCCTTAGGGGTTCGGCCCCCACTCCCCTTGCTGTCCGGGGTCCGACAAGAAGGCCTGCATCTTGAAATTTCAAAAGAGGGGGTAGACACCCCTCTAGTAACCCCAACAACTCCTCATTATTTGTCCAACCCTCCCTGTCCCAAGTTAATTTTCGAAAGAGGGGGTAAACCCCGATGATTAGTATGTAGTTTGTTTGGCCCGGTTAATTTATTGAAAGTCCTTTTTCAAAACATTTTTTGAAAGAAATACTTTAAAGCGTTTTCTTTTTACTTTTCGTTTGATTCAAATTTATAGGATTTATTTTTCAGTTTGATTTAAATAATCTTCTTTAAAAATTCTAATATGTAGTCTTTCGTACTTATGTACGTACACATGTCTCAGGTATTTCTATATTTTGTATTCTATATCCCTAGTACTATTGCCTTTTACTATTTTAGCTTCAATGGTTTCGGTACACACTTTTAACCTGCACCTTTTAACCATACTTTCAACTTGACACTTTAACTCCAGATGTTTTATATTTTGTTCGTATTCTCATTTTACGCACAGCTGCCTGGTCGCAGTTTCACATTACACGCGCGAAAAATTTCACTTTTGATTTAATTTCAGGTACAAGTTTCCTCCGCCTTTCTTCCAGTTCTTTCCAGCGGGTTGGCAGGTGGCAACGGACAGTCTTCTACGGAGTCAAAAGTTCACGGATCCCACCCGGATTAGCATAAGTTTTCCGATTGTATTGGTAAGAATTTTGAATTGCTACTATGCTTGGCTATGACGCGCTGGGCCGGTTGCAAACGGCCCGACGCGTTTTATGACCGGGCAGGGGTAAAATTTGTTACTTCAATGAGATATATTTTTTATCTTTGCTTCTCAAAAGTATGAGTTTATTTTCATGTCTGCTTTCTAAGAAGTGTTCCCTTGGACCGACCATTGCGCGCAGGTCGGTTCTAGCCAAATTAATTTCTTTTGAACGGAAAGATTTTGCATGGTAATCCAACGGGTGAATGCTGTGGGGGAACCAATTGATGTTTATTGTTAGCAATTCTTTTAATTCAAATTCAATTCAAAAAATTTTAAAAATTCTGTGCCGAGGTCGGCACAGTTAAAAATGAAACTGGACTGGGGTGGCTACAATTTTGTGTGCAGGAAACCGTATACATGCCATGTTAAAAAAATCGTAATGTGAACAATTTTGGACCAGTAAATTTTGACCAGGCCGTTTTCCAATTTTACCCTGCATTCTGTTCACCTGGTTTTACTGTGCCGACCTCGGCACAAGCTCAATGTTCACTCCGTGCACCGGTCTGTCAGGCACGTGCCGCGATTAGGCATGTTGTGTTCACACGTACACACGTATTAACGCTGCTTTAATTATCCTCTAGTTTTAACCTATAATTTTATTAATTTTGTGACTAATTATTTTTGTTTTATGTTTTAGGTTCCTACCCTCTTGGGTTCCTGGTACCGGCCCCCTGATTCGTGGTATATGTCTTCTGTTCTTGTATTGTTTGAATGGTGGGGGTTGTAAAATTTTTCTGTTTACTTTAAAAAATCTTTTGCTATTATCAAAAAATATTTTTGCTTGATTGGGAGAAAATTCTGTTCTCGAATAGAGCATGACTCCTGTGTCCTCCTTAATTTATTCTGTTGTAGGTTATGTTGCCTTTTACTACCTTACAACATTCGCTTTTAGTACCCTAAAACAAGAATTAACTTAATTAATTTCAAATCAGCTTTCCTAGAATTTCCTTTTCATGTCGTTCTATAAATTCTGGATAAAAGTAATATTTCTTGAAAAGCTCATTTTATTAAAAGGGTACTTGCATGTTTAAATTTTTCACTTTTCCTTTCCTCGTAGCACCTTTAACAGTTTGCATGGTTATTTTTTGAATATAAACTTTTGTAACCTTCTTTTACGATTAAATTTTTCCATCGTTGATTTAATAAATCAAAATAATTGTTCCCTCTATTGGATAAAAGTTGCAAATTGCTTCTTCTCATTCACTTAATTGTATTGAACTGCAATTTTAAATACCTTTCAAGATATAATATACTTCTGTGAATCTATTTATTTGGTTGGTCGTCTCATATTTTGAATTTTGTCATTTAATGCTTTTTATCTATATGTAAGCAATAGTACTGGGATATCTAAAACACCGTGCCGCACCTCGGCGGGTCCGTGGCTGCTCGTCGCCTGCGCTATCCCCTTAGGGAAGGTAACGGTGGGCGGTCAGCCCCGGACCGGCAATTTTGATTCTTGAGAATTATTTTCCGCTTTCTCTGATTTGGCGTCTCCTACGGTGCCTGCGTTTTCCCCATAGGGAAGATAACGGTTCCGTCGGTTTCTGCCTACACTCTCTAAATTAATCGGGCCTCATATATATGTATTGTGGGCTTTTGCCCAAATATTTTTGTTAGTCATTGTTTGGCATCGTGCCTATATGCTTATTCCCATATATACATGCCATATATTATTCCATTTTTGTTTGTCTGTTCTGTATTATGCTAACTCTTCCCCTTCCCTCCCCCCCTGTCCCCATTGACGGCGAGCGTTCCTATGTTACTCTGTTGTCTGTTTGTGATTGTACTGCCCCTTTTTGTGATGCGGGTTGGCCCCGAGCGATTCCATCTGGTGATAAGGACGGGCCTGGTTCGGTGTTTTGGAAGGCTGGCGGTGATGGTCTTGGCCTGGTTTGAGCGGGCGCTTGATGCCGTGGGGCATCCGCCCAGTGGTCCGGAGGTCGTGGTCCGGTGATATGATTTGGGATTTTTCCCTTGGTGCTTGGATTTTGAAATCTCTCCCGCAGCCTGGAGCTTCTTAGGATTGTTTTGAACTTTATGAAGTCAAATGTTGTGATTGTTATGATGAACCCGGTTGTGTGTCCCCTTACCTCGTCCGTCCCCCCTCCCCCTTTCCACTTCTTTTACTAACCATTATTTCACTGCCTATATTTTCTATGCTCCCTACAGATTTAGCTTTAACCGTGGTTGGGTGGGGTCTACATTTGGTCATTGTTGTGGGTTTCTTCTCCTGATTTAAACTTTTCTATAAATTTTAATTACAATTCTGTTTCTTCTATTCTTCATATTTCTGAGATATTCTTTTCTCATGGGTTCCCTCTAGCTCAGTTTAGCTGTTCTATATATGCTGTATGTTATTCCATTTTGCTTAATCTTTTCGGGTCTTTTTGTTTCTCTTAACATGGTGTTTGTTTCACTTTTCTTTCTAAAAATAGTCACGGGTTTACTTTATTTTCAAAATTTTTCAAATTTTTCTACACATACTGCCATCGTTTTGCCTTATTTTTGCCATGTCTACCTTTGCGCAGCTATGCCATTTTGCTTTATTTTGTGTGCTTTATAATTCTAGGCATTTATTAAAGATTCTACTATATATTTGTATATGTTGGGGCAGGCAGGTGCTCAGGAGAGACCACTCTTTTGAGTTTGAAATACTCTCTTTTCTGATTTATTTCGCTCCTTTGGAGCATTTGAAATTGAGTCTGCCCTCGAGTCTCGCTGCCTTCCCCCATAAGATCTGACTTTATACGTCAATTGCTTTTTCTAATTATTTCCCTATATCTCTATATATACTTAAAAATTTTCTATTCTATTTTTCGAGCGCTTCTGTTGGCACTCACTTTTGTTCATATTATTTTTATATTATTATAAATTTATATCTTCGGATTATGTCCTGTTTTGTAGTGTGCGCTCTAGTCGCGGCTGAAGGGCTTGTCCCACTTTTCTTTGTATTTGTACGTCGGCAAAGTCCGTTATATGTTGAATGTACCCCCGGTATGTTCCGGCGTAGTTTTACCCGTGTCTCGGAATCCCCTAGTATGTGTATAAGTGTGGGGCCCGAGTAGTGTCCCCGGGAAGACGTCCCCGAGGGATACGAAAACTTTTTATCATTTTTCCCATTTTTTCTAAAACGCTTTTTACCTCTACTAGTAGCTAAGGTACGTAGGCTAACGCAAATTTTATTACTAACCTATGTGCCTGGAGGCCGCGGCGAGGGCGCGCGTTTCAAAAGAGGGGGTAATCTGTAGAATATTTCCTTGATTTTACTCTAAATTATACGAAAGTGTGTGCTAACTTTATGCAAATCAATCTAAATTCTACTCCTGTGTATTGTCCAAGGCAGGATATAGCTAATTCATTTTTCGTTCAATTTTGGGCGTACAATTAGTCAGTATCAATTTTGTCGCTTTATGGGAAGGCGGTTTGTACGCACTGTTTTTCCTACGTGCGCCATCTGGATTCGACATCGCCTTGGGGGGGTTAATTTGGGTATTTTGGGGTGGTGTCCCAATTCAGGCTTGTGGTTAGTTTCCCCTATTTTTTATTAGAATTTTGTACTGTTAGGGTGCTTGCCCTATTCTGTATTTTGTCCCTTTTTTATAAAACCATTTGGATTGATATGAATATAATTTCTTGTTCCTGAATTTCGGTTCAAAGCTTTGTATTTTGTTTTGTTTGGGAAGTAAATTCGTGTAATTTAGGGCTGTGTTGTCTCTTTTATGAGTAGGTTAGCGATTAAGTAGGGAAGTATCAGACATATTACACACTCAACTACCGAACCTATAATCTTTAGTGACATTCGAAATTATTTACTGTGAATATTCCAAATTCGACAACAGCTCAAAAATAGAACAGTGCATTCGACCAAATGTCGCTTGTCTAGAGGTATGGGAAGCAACCACCACTACTTGGAGCTTAGCGCAAGTTGAAGTGGACCAGTACATAATACATAAAGGTCTGGTCAACATATTTAAAACTTAACCTACCAGTACGTGACCAAATAAGGATGACCGATATAATCGAATATGGGAGCGCCAAGGGTTAAGCCGATTAGTGCTAGCTGTATGCCCGTGTTCCACTAAAACAAATCACACATTAACTAAAAGCCTAGACAATTCACAATTTTTATTAGGTATCATGTTTTCGATACAGACCATTATGGCCTGAAAATTTTCTAACGTGTGTGTATCTTTGGCACTACAATTCCTGATCCAGATATTGCTAGGGGGGGAGCAAGGGGAACCAAAATATGTTTTGTTTTAGATTTTGCTACTACTAACTAAGGGGGACCAACGGAACCAAACATGTTTTATCTGAAAAGTAGCATAGATGTTTTGTTTGTGACAGAACACAAATCTGAAGTCCGTTTTGTCATTCAACTTTTCTTTAGCTTGATATAAGCTTATCTTTGTAATACAGGCCTGCACTAAGGCCCTGCGGACCAAAGTTCTCGGGCCGACGCGGCCGGGGCCGAGTGGGGAAAGCGGCGGGCCGAGAAAAATTTTCCCGGCTCGGGCCGCAAAAACTCAGACCGTGCAGGCTTCTAATTTGTAAGCTCCGGCTTACACTGAGCTAACAAAAAACTGCATCAAAAAACGGACTTACTTCGGATTCGTGCTCTGCGACCCAGAAAACTTTTGTATGCAACTTTTCACAAATCCAAAACAAAATATTTTCTGTTTCCTTTGCGAATCGAAAAAGTCAAGAAATCTAAATTCGTAAATCAAAAATTTAGCGATATTTGAACAGAACTGAACGTGATTGAAAACATATCCATACCAAAGCTAGTTCAACTGGCCAAATTTTAAAAGTTTTATAATGGGGGAGGTAATCTGCAAAAGATCTCAAAATCCTTAGTTTTAGAACCTTATTGTTTGTTATTGTTTTAGAAATCGTATTGTTTCGGCAATTGTTGCTTGCTACCCTTAGCCATTTTTTCTTGTTTCTTGTCTTGGCGGTGACAGGGTTTATACGTACCTCGTCCGTGCTGCGGTAGGGCAGGGGGAGGGTTGAACGTGTGTGTATTAACTTTCAGGAAAAAAATAACCAAGTGAGGCAAATGAAAGAACAAACGAAACTAAGATTGTCACTACAGCACCTCCGACCCGAAGAATTCGGGCCCGAGGTGGGGATCGAACCCACAACCCTTGGCTGTCTTAGGCCAACGCTCTACCGATTGTGCCACCCGGGCACAATTGAACCAAGCTTAAGTTGGAATTCGCTCCCAAACTGTAGTGAAATTTTAGAAGACGCTTTCGCGCCAGCCCACACAGTCTGATGGGAGCAAACCTCGACCGTTTCAAACCGTAATGGGCAAGACAAATGAAAGAACAAACGAAACTAAGATTGTCACTACAGCACCTCCGACCCGAAAAATTCGGGCCCGAGGTGGGGATCGAACCCAAAACCTTTGGCTGTCTAGGCCAACGCTCTACCGATTGAGCCACCCGGGCACAATCGAACCAAGCTTAAGTTGGAATTCGTTCCCAAACTGTAGTGACATTTTAGAAGACGCTTTCGCGCTAGCCCACTCCAGCTCTGATTGCTAAATTATATGAATACTTGGACAATGACATGTTAAAATTGGTTTGTGGTGATTTTAATTATCCCCAGCTTGATTGGCTTAATACCACACGTTTAAATGGTGTTGAATATGACTTTTGTAGCTGTATGTCGCAGCTAGGTTTAGTCCAGTCGGTACTATCTCCAACTCATGATCGCGGCCACACTCTTGACTTAGTATTTACAAATGACACTAACTTAATTTCAAATATCCAGTGTTCAACCTCTTTTGTAACTTCGGATCATTTACAAGTCACCGGCATACTTGGCCCTTTTCAGCTGTCTGGTAAACAAATCGAAGTTTACAAAAAGTCTTAGAATTTTTATAAAGCAAATTGGAATGGTATGAAGCTTTTCTTACAAGATATCAATTGGAATCTTTTACTGTGTGAACACTTATCTATTGATGAAATGTGGGAAAATTTTCGTGCAAAACTTTGGCAATGCATTGACCTTTATGTTCCTTTATGTAGCTCGGTTACTTATTCACATTTTTGGTCTGTATCTACAACTAAGCTGCATAAAAAACAGAGGTTATTGCATCCACGATTTAGACGTAATCCTACCGAATCAAATAAGTGTGCTTGGTTGAAAGCGGCAAAAGTGGCAAGGCTATCTAAAAGAAAAGATATGCATGCCCGTGAACTTAGAGTATTAAAAAAGCCAAATGATAAGAAATTTTGGAATTTTGTTCGATCCCGTTTACGAGGTAGACCTGACATGCCATTAATGATCAAAAATGGTAGTCCAGTTTTTGAAGAAACAGACAAGGTTAATTATTTTAATGATTTTTTCATCTGTTTTTATTAAAGATGATAATCTTAAAATAGAAAATTTACCTGTTCCTACTTCTTTCAAGTTTGACATAGCTATTACTCCTGAACTAGTGAAAAAGCATTTGATGTCTATGCCTCTAAAATCTAGTTTTGGTCCCGACGGAATCCCTCAACTCTTATTGAACAAACTTGCCGATTGTCTTGCATCCCCTTTGTCGCAAATTTTCAGTAAGTCTCTAAATTCTGGTGAAATTCCTAAGGAGTGGAAAATTGCGAAAATTGTGCCTATTCACAAAAAGGGTCCAAAATACATATTTGAAAATTAGAGACCAATTAGTTTATTATGTTCATGTGGAAAAGCAATGGAAGGGGTTGTTGCCGAAGGCACATCCGATTTTTGGGAACTACATAAAAAATTACTCCGCTTCAATTTGGTTTTCGAAAAGGTAGATCAACTGTTATGCAACTTTTACAGACTCATAACATCTGGACTAAGTCTTTGGACGCTGGCTTAAATATAGACGTGATCTTTCTTGATATTGCAAAAGCCTTTGATACCGTACCCCATACAAAGCTCATACAATGTCTTAGATCATTAGGAATACAGGGTAAGCTTTTAGCCTGGTTTGCTGCCTATCTGTCTGGCAGAACTCAGTTTGTAGAAATTAACGGCACTAAATCTAGAGTAAAACCTGTTTCTTCTGGAGTTCCTCAAGGTAGTATCCTGGGGCTTTTGTTGTTTTTAGCCTACATTAACGATATTCAGTCTGTACTGAAGCATCTTAATATAAGACTTTACGTCGACGATGCAAAGCTTTTTCTTTCTTTCTCTGTCCCCACTTTAAGCCTTGACCAGATTCAAGATGATCTTGATAGGGTATTAAAGTGGACTTCGGACAGACAACTAAAGTTAGCCTCAAACAAGTGTTTTGTGATGCATCTCGGTTTTGCAAACCCTCAATTGCCATATTACTTTGGCCTGCATGAGTTGGAGAAAGTGCAAGACTTCAACGATCTTGGTGTTACTGTATCAAATAATTTGAGATCTACTTCCCATTTAATGCATATAACAGCAACTGCTTCTCAAAAAATAGGTTTACTTTTTCATGTATTTCAGACTCGTGATATTGACTTTTTGCTAAAAATGTATCTTGTTTATATTCGTCCTAAGCTGGAATATGGTTCTGAAGTATGGTCGCCGTATCATTTACAAGATATAGATTATATTGAATGTGTACAACGTCGCTTTACTAAACGTCTGCCAGGCTTAAAGAATCTAACATACTTGCAAAGACTCAAAAAGTTACATTTACAATCTCTAGAAGAGCGAAGAATCATTAAAGACTTGATTATGGTGTACAAAATAGTTAATAATTTAGTGGAGCTAAAATTTTCGGATTTTTTCCAAATTAACAACTATAACGCTACTCGAGGTCATCCGTTTAAATTGTATGTTCACCGTGCTCGTCTAGAAATCAGGAAAAATTTTTCTGTGATAGAATTGTTCCAATTTGGAATCATCTCGATTCTGATACAGTTTGTGCCTCCTCGCTGTGTGAATTTAAAAGGAACCTGAAGAATGTATGTTTTAGTCAATTTTTAAGGGGACGGGGATTAGTAGTCGGATAAACGGCCCACCCTGTTCCTGCCAGCCTATTCTACACTATCTGTTTTTGACGTTTATCTCTATATGTTATGGCCTTTAGACTTGACCTTGTATTTGCTCTTTTTATTTTGTACTAACTTTGTTCATTGGTTGGTGAATAAACCAAACTAAGTCTGATGGGAGCAAACCTCGACCGTTTCAAACCGTAATGGGCAAGACAAATGAAAGAACAAACGAAACTAAGATTGTCACTACAGCATGTAGTGACAATCTTAGGGCCGTATTCACCAAGCCCTGGTAGCTTACCACTGGTAGCTTTTCAAGGTTACCAGTGGTTAAACCAATTGGTTAGTTACAGAGACTCATTTCACCAACATTTTCTAACCAGTGGTAGCATACCACTGGTAGCTTACCGAGAGTTATTTTGCAAACCATCCCTGGGCGTGGTTTGCAGTGCATACTTTTAGAAATAGATGCTTATTTTCTTGTTATTTTTCGACAGAAAAAGCAAAAAATGCCCATCACTGTATGTAGTAGCACTTTTTATAAATATCAAGCGAAAAATGGGTAGAAAAATATGTCATCATACTTTTTCGAAAGATTATAGACTTTCTCAGATTACAATGAAATTACAAATTAGAGATTACTTTCTGGAAGTAAAATCCCAAAATCTTCATTTTTAAATTTCCAACAATTGCACACTTGCAATTTGAGGCCGCAGACGCAGCTGCAATTTTTCTCTGCTTGTATTCTAAGTGGTTTCAATTTTCTTTGATCTGATTAACTGTGTAGTTAGCAGCTCTACCACTGTCTGGTTTTGTAAAATTATTACGCTGCTGATTGTTTTCTTCAACTACAGCATCTTTACTACTTTATTTTAAAAATACTTCCTTGTGTACAAGAACTGATATAAGACCATATTTAATGTGGATCTTTAACTGCAGCTACGTTTTTATAGCTGAACACCAGTCGCATCGAGATTATGCTGCAAATTATCTGACAAAATATATCCCCCGGAGGATTCACCAGATTAAAGTAATTGACAAAATAATTGAAAGAAATATAGGAAACGACTACAATAAAAAATTTTTCAGCAACGATATAATTAATTAGACGAGATTTACTACCACTAATTAAATAATTATTAGGTGTACGTACGTACGTAAGTGTTAATAAGAAGAGAAGCAGGTGTCAACATAGGTTAAACAATGCTCAGTTTCTATCCTCTGTAAGTAACCACTGGTAAACCACCGGTAACTTAACCAATTGGTTGTGAATACGCCTGGCTAACCAATTGGTTTTCTTACCGTCTGTAACCCTACCACTGGTAAGGCTACCACTGGTAGGGCTACCACGACTTGGTGAATACGGCCCTTAGTTTATGTAGCAAAGTTTATGTAGCAAAGCAAAGCAAAGCAAAGCTTAGTTTATGTAGCATGTAGCAAAGTTTATGAATCTATATTATACACAATATTAATTATGTAATTCACCTTGCTGACGGTAGTAGGTAGCATTCTAACGGCTGGAATAGTGACGTCGAAATACGCAGAAATGGAACGCTACAATATCACAATTAGGTTTACATCATTTAAATTCATAAATCACTCTCCGGCAGATACAAGATGCGCGTTATAATAAGTCATAGTACAGTCGCCACCTGACAGTCTCAGTAAATCAAGGCTTAAGGTGGTGGTATCCTTTTGTGCAGTGCTTTTGTGGTGATTTTTTGAAACGCTATAACTGTCGCAATTTGGCAGTTGGAAAGAGCTTTATAAATCGTTTTAAAGCTCATAACCTGTAAATTCACATGCGCTTATAAAACTAGCAAAATGATCAAAAAATTAGCAAAAAATATCTGACATACTGACATCTGACAGCCTTAGCTCAAACCAAGAAAAAGGTCCCTCCGCAATAGTGCGAATGTTTACCCCGCCAAAAATCGCGCGAATCCATTCGGTAGTTTTGAAAAATCGATGTTTAAAACAAAATAATAGCAGTTTTGCCAAAATGGTTTTTCAGCCAAATCTCTAGCAAATGCCAGCTAATAGGAATTTATAACATGTGCAATTAGACCGTGTATCACTTGAGTACGTATAAATAAACGAAAATTGCCCGTACAATTTGGCAGTAGTTTCGAAAAAACTTACATACTGAGAGAATGATGGCAAAATCTAAAAATTTCTTATCTTTTCACCTAAAAATGTGGGACTGGACCCAGAATGTTAAAGGGCGGCAAAACAATATATTTGAAAAGTTTCATCCGCTTTTATAAAGAATTGAAGCTTAAAGCGATACCAGCACCTTAAGGCTTCCGACGCAAAAAAGAAACTTTAACTGGTCAGTGAATACATGATATAGCATTAGTGCTAATACGAATACTTGCTTCCTTAAACCTTCAAGAACAATCAAATTTTTGGGCTTTTTACAATCAGCTGAGCAGAGCACACATAAGCTGCAAAGCATAAACAAACAGTGAGTGGCCATAAATTCAAAAATGTATATACTGAATGATTTCTTCCAACAGCACTTCCGGCTTAAGTCATACTCAAATAATATGAAACATGAATTATCGGGAAGAAGACATAAATTACCGGTTGCGGCAAGAATTTGAATCGAATGACTGCGGCACCAGCTACAAGTAAGACATCGCGTAGAATAACTAGCAAGGTCAAAGAGACTAAAACACTATATATAACTTAAGATAACATAACTTAAAAGTATATATTATATAGGTACATGCAACTAATAAGATCAAGAGTAAATAATGATAACAGTCTGAGAGCTGGCAGGATCTCCTGTTATCAGTTCATGAGCTAAGCTCTGCACGCTAGTCGCTAACGGCCCACACTTCAATTACGTACATAACTTCGGTATCCTGTAAGCATTTCCGTATGCTTACTCGCTTTATTTTCACGTGTTAAAGATCGAGACAACATCTGCGTGCGTTCAATTTGGGTCCGCTTCGAGCTTTAGAGCGCTAGGAAAGTGAACGAATTTGTTTGAAGGAAAGGTATGCAACTACGGAATTGGGCCGTTGGAGTGCACAGCAGTCATGTGCAGGAGGGAAAGTTGGAGGGGGGGGGTGAACAGACCGAAAGCGCGAAAGCCCGCGGAAATACCGGATCTTCTGGTTTTTCGCCAGAAAACTGAAAAAAACGGATTCTGGGGGAGGGTGAGCTCCAAGTCTGGGAGAGGGTGAACCCCCCCCGAGCACATGTATGGTGCACAGCATGGATGACGAGCTGATAGCAGAGAACCGGAATACGTCACACTCTTAAAATTATGTAATTTTGACAACATATCCAGGAGTAAATCCAGGATTTTAAAAAGGGAGTCCACTACTAAATATTGAGGGAAAATATTTAACAAATAGTGATTCACACTGAAGCTTGCTAGAAATGCTAAGCTCCCAGAAAAAGGGATTGCTGGATCTCCTGCCCTCCATGGATACGCATCTAAATATGCCACAAGTTTGAAGGGAGTGTGGACAAAAAGTAATAAAAAAACTTCTACAAAATGTGACAAAATCACAAAATAAACATATGCTTATTCACAAGAGGCTTCTGGTTATTAACACTATGTTGAGATAATGTATTTACGTTTGGTGATGACAAGTTTACATCCTTTTATCGTAATAATAATTCTTATCGTAGCGCATTAGCAATTGTATAAGAAACATAATCTACGCTTTTAAATTTGATTTGATTGATATGACTGTCAGGTCTTAGCTCGTTCCTCCAGTAAGCAGACAATTACAAACAAACAACCCTAACAGACAACGTTCTGTAAGCCCAGAAGTCAGATGCCACAACCTCAGTTTGGTTATCAAGTACCTACCACTTACCAGGTATTAATCCGTTATAGGTTAATGCAATGAATAAACTACCAGCCAACAGTTTATCAGCAAAAGGATCAAGATTTGATCCCAACACAGACTGCTGGGAAGGAAAGCGTCGTGCTATAAATCCATCAAGCTAAAACAACAAACCGAAAAAGTATATTAAAAAGATAGCATCCTGCCAGTAGGCTCCGAGTCTAGCCAGTCTAGCACCATAGAAATAGGGTTTAAGAGCTTCTAGGAAACGAAAATGACCCAGAAGAAAAAGTAATTCTCCTTTCCTTACACGGATTGCCGAACAACCTCCTTTACCATGCTGTACTAAAACCAGATGCATCTTAAATCAAAAAGTTGCATATACATTACATACATACACATACATACAGTTGATGCATCATGTAAGGTGTCTTCCATGTTGAGAATTGCATTGCGGAGAATACCCACGTTCGAGAAATTAGCCACTAGATAAAAATTTCAGATCTTTAAATTTTTTAAATTCTGGATTTCGGGTTTCGGGAGTAACATAAATAAATAATGGTTATGGAAACAAAGCCTGGGTGAACCGTCATCAGACCCACCACCTACGTCCTAACTCATCCAAATAGAAAACAACAATAACACTCGGACAAATATAAAACATCTTCAAAACAAACTATCCCTTTATTTACTTATTTACTTAGGGCCTTTTCGTGCGCGAGTTAAAAGAATAGAGTTACAATTTTTTAACTCGTTTAACCCTGCAGGCGAGTTAAAATGAACTGTTTAACTCTTTTAACCCTGTGCACGAAAAGGATTGAGTTAATTTTAACTCTTTTAACTCGTTTAACTCGCTGCGCGAAAAGGCCCTTAGATCTGTCATGCAAAAACGGCTCTTGAGCTAACTCATCCCTCGCCCTGTATTAGATACTAGCGAGGATACCAGCACAATGCCATGTCCCCTGGTATTTCATATTTGCTTTGAGCAATTGTGGTCCCCGCGCCTCACTTGGCAGAGAGTTCGTTAGTGCGACAAACGAAAGAGCGAGTTCAAATCCCATCTGAGGTGAGAGGGCTTCAGTGCTTTCGGTGATGACCATCATTTCAAATATAAAAATTCACTTTTCCATGAAAGCCATTCTCGATATTGAATAGTAATATACCAAATATACAAACCTGAATTTGTTTTAGATGAAAAACGTGGTGCGGGGAAAGCGGAGGCCCAAAGGTGGAAACTAAAGTTATTCAAAATTACTGAAAACACAGCAAAATTAGCCTGTTTCCCACATAACTACTGGTGCTTTCTACAATTACAGTAATGCCGGAAAATTTTTTGAAATTTCTGACAAAAATTTGACATTTATCGAATACCTCAAGGTCAACCTCAAGGAGGAAAAACGAGAGCCTATGGCCCACTTGGGGACTATGCAAATTTGGGCCACTACTAAAGTAAACCAAGCCAATTTTTACATATGTATACTTACCAAATCGGTTATTCCAGCAAAAATAAAACCACAGCAAGCAACGGTATAATATTCCCAAAGAACGCAGGTTGCCAAAATTGGACTGAGAATAATCCGAGATAAGCATAAAGCATTTGGTACGGTAAGCACATTTTCCTAAATAAAACAAAAACAGATGTTACAACTCACGAATCTAAACCACTATGAAAATTGATAACAATATTGCAGCGTTATACCACTTTGTTAAATCTGTTAAGCAGGGTCACTTTTTGCTATCTGACTGACTGTTGGCGATCTCTCCCGAAACGCAGCGGATGTTCTGTGCCCCCGTATTGTGGCTTTTACTTCTTCTTAATTAACCCATATTATAGGAGGTCGCTATCGCGTCCCCTATAACAGTGCAACTGTTCTTGCTACATAGTAACAGCAAGAGTACATAATAAAAACATGATAAACAGATATTTTAAAATTTTTGAAATTTTTCAAAATTTTAAATTTTATACAAATTTTCCTCTCATCATGACGATTCAGAAAAAAATATATATAATTATGGGTATCCGATGAACATTAAATGCAGTATACGTGATCACAATTCTGTACACACATTTTTGTGTCAGACTTTAGTTTAATTTGGTCTCGGGCAGAATATTAGTCTCATCGGTTCCATGATTATTGTACTGCATAGATTTGGGTCCAGTTGCAAAAAAGGTATTACTAATAAATTATTGAATGTAGCAGTTTGATTGAGAATAACTAGAGTTGTGAAAGAGCCTGAAGGATATTACATGTTTTGTAGCTATTGAAATGCCCTAACGAACTATGTATTCAAAATTGGTATATAATTAAAATTTGTATAAAGCCAACGGAATAAACTTGAAAATCGCGTTTTCTCTGATATTTGTGATTGAGTAGGAGAGGATTATTGAAAATCTTGGCTATTTTTGAGTTAGCCACTTCATTATCTACAAAATAATACCAAAAAATCCAAAATTTATTGGTTCTATTAATAGTTTGCTCATTACGGCACTGCTGCACTAATCAACCAATCAGTAATAATTTATTACATAGTAATACCTTTATGCAACGGGCCCTGATTATAACCAGCTGGCTTTGCAAATGGTTTTTCGCCAACAGGTAAATTTTGAAGATAACTGATCAAAGGCAATGCAGATAAAAACCGAATTTCAAAATGCGTAAGCCAAATTTTTTTGTTCTTTCTAGTTCCTCTGTTTCTAGTAAGTACTCATCATATCAGACAGTGCAACAGTTTGTAGAAGGAGAACTTATTGCTTTTCGGTAACTGATGGTAACTAATGGTAACGTGGTAACTCTTTTGCGCAATCACCCCAGCCCAAACTTTGATTTTTTTGACCAATAACTTTAAAA